>OZ024744.1:108763212-108813212 GCA_964016885.1 Eledone cirrhosa
AGCTATATAACAGTACAGGCTATACAACAGTACAGGCTATACAACAGTACAGGCTATACAACACTACAGGCTATACAACAGTACAGGCTATACAACAGTACAAGCTATACAATAGTACAAGCTATACAACAGTACAGGCTATACAACAGTACAGGCTATACAACAGTACAAGCTATACAACAGTACAAGCTATACAACAGTACATGTAATACAACAATACAGGCTATACAACAGTAGAGACTATACAACAGTACAGTCTATACAACAGCACAGGCTTTACAACAGTACAGGTTATACAACAGTACAGGCTATACAACAGTACAGGCTATACAGCAGTACAGGCTATACAACAGTACAGGCTATACAACAGTACAAACTATACAAGAGTACAAGCTATACAACAGTACAGGCTATACAACAGTACAGGCTATACAACAGTACATGCTATATAACAGTACAGGCTACACAACAGTACAAGCTATACAACAGTACAAGCTATACAACAGTACAGGCTATACAACAGTACATGCTATATAACAGTACAGGCTATACAACAGTACAAACTATACAATAGTACAAGCTATACAACAGTACAGGCTATACAACAGTACAGGCTATACAACAGTACAAGCTATACAACAGTACAAGTTATACAACAGTACAAACTATACAACAGTACAGGCTATACAACAGTACAGGCTATACAACAGTACAAGTTATACAACAGTACAGGCTATACAACAGTACAAGTTATACAACAGTACAAACTATACAACAGTACAGGCTATACAACAGTACAGGCTATACAACAGTACAAGGTATACAACAGTACAGACTATACAACAGTACAAGTTATACAACAGTACAAACTATACAACAGTACAGGCTATACAACAGTACAGGCTATACAACAGTACATGCTATATAACAGTACAGGCTATACAACAGTACAGGCTATACAACAGTACAGGCTATACAACAGTACAGGCTATGCAACAGTACAGGCTATACAACAGTACAGGCTATACAACAGTACAAGCTATACAACAGTACAAGCTATACAACAGTACAGACTATACAACAGTACAGGCTATACAACAGTACAGGCTATACAACAGTACAAGCTATACAACAGTACAAGCTATATAACATTACAGGCGATACAACAGTACAAGCTATATAACAGTACAAGCTATACAACAGTACAAGCTATACAACAGTACAAGCTATACAACAGTACAAGCTATACAACAGTACAGGCTATACAACAGTACATGCTATATAACAGTACAGGCTATACAACAGTACAAACTATACAACAGTACAAGCTATACAACAGTACAAGTTATACAACAGTACAGGCTATACAACAATACAAGTTATACAACAGTACAAGCTATACAACAGTACAAGTTATACAACAGTACAGGCTATACAACAATACAAGTTATACAACAGTACAAGCTATACAACAGTACTGGCTATACAACAGTACAATCTATACAACAGTACAGGCTATACAAGAATACAGGCTATACAACAGTACAGGCTATACAACAGTAGAGCTATACAACAGTACAAGATATACAACAATACAGGCTATACAACAGTACAGGCTATACAACAGTACAAGCTATACAACAGTACAGGCTATACAACAGAACAAGCTATATAACAGTACAGGCTATACAACAGTACAGGCTATACAACAGTACAGGCTATACAACACTACAGGCTATACAACAGTACAGGCTATACAACAGTACAAGCTATACAACAGTACAGCTATACAACAGTACAGGCTATACAACAGTACAAGCTATACAACAGTACAGGCTATACAAGAATACAGGCTATACAACAGTACAGGCTATACAACAGTAGAGTTATACAACAGTACAAGATATACAACAATACAGGCTATACAACAGTACAGGCTATACAACAGTACAGGCTATACAACAGTACAGGCTATACAACAGTACAGGCTATACAACAGTACAAGCTATACAACAGTACAGGCTATACAAGAATACAGGCTATACAACAGTACAGGCTATACAACAGTAGAGCTATACAACAGTACAAGATATACAACAATACAGGCTATACAACAGTACAGGCTATACAACAGTACAGGCTATACAACAGTACAGGCTATACAACAGTACAAGCTATATAACAGTACAGGCTATACAACAGTACAAGCTATACAACAGTATAGGCTATACAACAGTACAGGCTATACAACAGTACAGGCTATACAACAGTACAGGCTATATAACAGTACAAGCTATACAACAGTACAAGCTATACAACAGTACAGGCTATACAACAGTACAGGCTATACAACAGTACAGTCTATACAACAGTACAGTCTATACAACAGTACAGGCTATACAACAGTACAAGCTATACAACAGTACAGGCTTTACAACAGTACAGTCTATACAACAGTACAGGCTATACAACAGTACAAGCTATACAACAGTACAGGCTATACAACAGTAGAGGCTATACAACAGTACAAGCTATACAACAGTATAGGCTATATAACAGTACAGGCTATACAACAGTACAAGCTATACAACAGTACAAGCTATACAACAGTACAGGCTATACAACAGTACAGGCTATACAACAGTACAGTCTATACAACAGTACAGTCTATACAACAGTACAGGCTATACAACAGTACAAGCTATACAACAGTACAGGCTTTACAACAGTACAGTCTATACAACAGTACAGGCTATACAACAGTACAAGCTATACAACAGTACAGGCTATACAACAGTACAGGCTATACAACAGTACAAGCTATACAACAGTACAAGCTATACAACAGTACAGGCTATACAACAATACAGGCTATACAACAGTACAGACTATATAACAGTACAGGCTATACAACAGCACTAGCTATACAACAGTACAGGCTATACAACAGTACAAGCTATACAACAGTACAAGCTATACAACAGTACAGGCTATACAACAGTACAGGCTATACAACAGTACAGGCTATACAACAGTACTAGCTATACAACAGTACAGGCTATACAACAGTACAAGCTATACAACAGTACAAGCTATACAACAATACAGGCTATACAACAGTACAGACTATACAACAGTACAGGCTATACAACAGTACAGGCTATACAACAGTACAGGCTATACAACAGTACAGGCTATACAACAGTACAGGCTATACAACAGTACAGGCTATGCAACAGTAGACCTATACAACAGTACAGGCTATACGACAGTACAGGCTATACAATAGTACAGGCTATACAACAGTACAAGCTATACAACAGTACAAGCTATACAGCAGTACAGGCTATACAACAGTACAGTCTATACAACAGTACAGGCTATACAACAGTACAGGCTATACAACAGTACAAGCTATACAGCAGTACATGCTATACAACAGTACAAGCTATATAACAGTACATGCTATACAACAGTACAGGCTATACAACAGTGCAAGCTATACAACAGTACAAGCTATACAACAGTACAGGCTATACAACAGTACAGGCTATACAACAGTACAGGCTATACAACAGTACAGGCTATACAACAGTATAAAGCTATACAACAGTACAAACTATATAACAGTACAGGCTATACAACAGTACAAGCTATATAACAGTACAAGCTATACAGCAGTACATGCTATATAACAGTACAGGCTATACAACAGTACAAACTATACAACAGTACAATCTATACAACAATACAAGCTATACAACAGTACAGGCTATACAACAGTAGAGCTATACAACAGTACAAGTTATACAACAGTACAGGCTATACAACAGTACAAGTTATACAACAGTACAAACTATACAACAGTACAGGCTATACAACAGTACAGGCTACACAACAGTACAGGCTATACAACAGTACAGGCTATACAACAGTACAGGCTATACAGCAGTACAGGCTATACAACAGTACAGTCTATACAACAGTACAGGCTATACAACAGTACAGGTTATACAACAGTACAGGCTATACAACAGTACAAGCTATACAACAGTACATGCTATACAACAATACAGGCTATACAACAGTACAGACTATACAACAGTACAGTCTATACAACAGTACAGTCTATACAACAATACAGGTTATACAACAGTACAGGCTATACAACAGTACAGGCTATACAACAGTACAGGCTATACAACAGTAGAGCTATACAACAGTACAGGCTATACAACAGTACAGGCTATACAACAGTACAAGCTATACAACAGTACAGACTATACAACTGTACAGGCTATACAACAGTACAAGCTATACAACAATACAGGCTATACAACAGTACAAGCTATACAACAGTACAAGCTATACAACAGTACATGCTATATAACAGTACAGGCTATACAACAGTACAGGCTATACAACAGTACAAGCTATACAACACTACAGGCTATACAAGAGTACAGGCTATACAACAGTACAGGCTATACAACAGTACAGGCTATACAACAGTACAAGCTATACAGCAGTACATGCTATATAACAGTACAAGCTATACAATAGTACAAGCTATACAACAGTACAGGCTATACAACAGTACAGGCTATACAACAGTACAAACTATACAACAGTACAGGCTATACAACAGTACAGGCTATACAACAGTACAGGCTATACAACAGTACAGGCTATACAGCAGTACAGGCTATACAACAGTACAGGTTATACAACAGTACAAACTAAACAAGAGGACAAGCTATACAACATTACAGGCTATACAACAGTACAGGCTATACAACAGTACAGGCTATACAACAGTACAGGCTATACAACAGTAGAAGCTATACAACAGTACAGGCTTTACAACAGTACAGTCTATACAACAGTACAAGCTATACAACAGTACAGGCTATACATCAGTACAGTCTATACAACATTACAAGCTATACAACAGTACAAGCTATACAGCAATACAGGCTATACAACAGTACAGGCTATACAAGAATACAAGCTATACAACAGTACAGGCTATACAACAGTACAGGCTATACAACAGTACAGGCTATACAACAGGACAAGCTATATATCAGTACAGGCTATACAACAGTACAAGCGATACAACAGTACAGACTATACAACAGTACAGGCTATACAACAGTGCAAGCTATACAACAATACAGGCTATACAACAGTACAAGCTATACAACAGTACAAGCTATACAACAGTATATGCTATATAACAGTACAGGCTATACAACAGTACAAGCTATACAATAGTACAAGCTATACAACAGTACAGGCTATACAACAGTACAGGCTATACAACAATACAGGCTATACAACAGTACAAGCTATACAACAGTACAAGCTATACAACAGTACATGCTATATAACAGTACAGGCTATACAACAGTACAGGCTATACAACAGTACAAGCTGTACAGCAGTACATGCTATATAACAGTACAAGCTATACAACAGTACAAGCTATACAACAGTACAGGCTATACAATAGTACAAGCTATACAACAGTACAGGCTATACAACAGTACAGGCTATACAACAGTACAGGCTATACAAGAGTACAAGCTATACAACAGTACATGCTATATAACAGTACAGGCTATATAACAGTAGAAACTATACAAGAGTACAGGCTATACAACAGTACAGGCTATACAACAGTACAAGCTATACAACAGAACAAGCTATACAACAGTACAGGCTATACAACAGTACAGGCTATACAACAGTACAGGCTATACAACAGTACAGGCTATACAACAGTACAGGCTATACAACAGTACAGGCTATACAACAGTAGAAGATATACAACAGTACAAGCTATACAACAATACAAGCTATACAAGAGTACAAGCTATATAACAGTACAAGCTATACAAGAGTACAAGCTATACAACAGTACAGGCTATACAACAGTACAGGCTATACAACAATACAGGCTATACAACAGTACAGGCTATACAAGAGTACAAGCTATACAACAGTAGAGGCTATACAACATTACAGGCTATACAACAGTACAGGTTATACAACAGTACAGGCTATACAACAGTACAAGCTATACAACAGTACAAGCTATACAACAGTACAGGCTATACAACAGTACATGTTATACAACAGTACAGGCTATACAACAGTACAAGCTATACAACAGTACAAGCTATACAACAGTACAGGCTATACAACAGTACAGGCTATACAACAATACAGGCTATACAACAGTACAGGCTATACAAGAGTACAAGCTATACAACAGTACAGGCTATACAACAGTACAGGCTATACAACAGTACAGGCTATACAACAGTACAAGATATACAACAGTACAAGCTATACAACAGTACAAGCTATACAACAGTACAAGCTATACAACAGTACAGGCTATACAACAATACAGGCTATACAGCAGTACAGGCTATACAACATTACAGGCTATACAACAATACAGGTTATACAACAGTACAGGCTATACAACAGTACAAGCTATACAACAGTACAAGCTATACAACAGTACAGGCTATACAACAGTACAAGCTATACAACAGTACAGGCTATACAACAATACAGGCTATACAGCAGTACAGGCTATACAACATTACAGGCTATACAACAGTACGGTCTATACAAAAGTACAGGCTATACAACAGTACAGGCTATACAACAGTACAAGCTATACAACAGTACAAGCTATACAACACTACAAGCTATACAACAGTACATGCTATACAACAATACAGGCCATACAACAGTACAGACTATACAACAGTACAGGCTATACAACAGTACAGGCTATACAACAGTAGAGCTATACAACAGTACAAGCTATACAACAGTACAGGCTATACAACAGTACAGGTTATACAACAGTACAGTCTATACAACAGTACAGACTATACAACAGTACAAGCTATACAACAGTACAGGCTATACAACAGTACAAGCTATACAACAGTACAGGCTATACAACAGTACAGGCTATACAACAGTAGAGCTATACAACAGTACAAGCTATACAACAGTACAGGTTATACAACAGTACAGTCTATACAACAGTACAGGTTATACAACAGTACAGGTTATACAACAGTACAGGCTATACAACAGTACAGGCTATACAACAGTACAGGCTATACAACAGTAGAGCTATACAACAGTACAGGCTATACAACAGTACAAGCTATACAACAATACAGGCTATACAACAGTACAAGCTATACAACAGTACAAACTATACAAGAGTGCAGGCTATACAACAGTACAGGCTATACAACAGTACAAACTATACAAGAGTGCAGGCTATACAACATTACAGGCTATACAACAGTACAGGCTATACAACAGTACAGGCTATACAACAGTACATGCTATATAACAGTACAGGCTATACAACAGTACAAACTATACAACAGTACAAGCTATACAACAGTACAAGTTATACAACAGTACAGGCTGTACAACAGTACAAGTTATACAACAGTACAGGCTATACAACAGTACAAGCTATACAACAGTACAGGCTATACAAGAAAACAGGCTATACAATAGTACAGGCTATACAACAGTAGAGCTATACAACAGTACAAGATATACAACAATACAGGCTATACAACAGTACAGGCTATACAACAGTACAGGCTATACAACAGTACAGGCTATACAACAGTACAGGCTATACAACAGTACAAGCTATACAGCAGTATAGGCTATACAACAGTACAGGCTATACAACAGTACAGGCTGTACAACAGTACAAGCTATACAACAGTACAGGCTATACAACTGTACAAGCTATACAACAGTATAGGCTATATAACAGTACAGGCTATGCAACAGTACAAGCTATACAACAGTACAAGCTATACAACAGTACAGGCTATACAACAGTACAGGCTATACAACAGTACAGTCTATACAACAGTACAGTCTATACAACAGTACAGGCTATACAACAGTACAAGCTATACAACAGTACAGGCTTTACAACAGTACAGTCTATACAACAGTACAGGCTATACAACAGTACAGGCTATACAACAGTACAAGCTATACAACAGTACAAGCTATACAACAGTACAGGCTATACAACAATACAGGCTATACAACAGTACAGACTATACAACAGTACAGGCTATACAACAGTACAAGCTATACAACAGTACAGGCTATACAACAGTACAGGCTATACAACAGTACAGGCTATACAAGAGTACAAGCTATACAACAGTACAGGCTATACAACAGTACAGGCTATACAACAGTACAGGCTATACAACAGTACAAGCTATACAACAGTACAGGCTATACAACAGTACAGGCTATACAACAGTACAAACTATACAACAGTACAGGCTATACAACAGTACAGACTATACAACAGTACAGACTATACAACAATACAGGCTATACAACAGTACAGACTATACAACAGTACAGGCTATACAACAGTACAGGCTATACAAGAATACAGGCTATACAACAGTACAGGCTATACAACAGTACAGGCTATACAACAGTAGAGCTATACAACAGTACAGGCTATACAACAGTACAGGCTATACAACAGTACAAGCTATACAACAGTACAGGCTATACAACAATACAGGCTATACAACAGTACAGGCTATACAACAGTAGAGCTATACAACAGTACAAGCTATACAACAGTACAAGCTATACAACAGTACAGGCTATACAACAGTACAAGCTATATAACAGTACAGGCTATACAACAGTACAGTCTATACAACAGTACAGGCTATACAACAGTACAGGCTATACAACAGTACAGGCTATACAACAGTACAGGCTATACAACAATACAGGCTATACAACAGTACAAGCTATACAACAGTACAAGCTATACAACAGTACATGCTATACAACAATGCATGCTATACAACAGTACAAAGTATACAACAGTACAGTCTATACAACAGTACAGGCTATACAACAATACAGGCTATACAACAATACAGGCTATACAACAGTACAAACTATACAACAGTACAGGCTATACAACAGTACAGGCTATACAACAGTACAAGCTATACAACAGTACAAGCTATACAACAGTACAGGCTATACAACAGTACAAGCTATACAATAGTACAGGCTATACAACAGTACAGGCTATACAACAGTACAGGCTATACAACAGTACAAGCTATACAACAGTACAGGCTATACAACAGTACAAGCTATACAACAGTACAAGCTATACAACAGTACAGGCTATACAACAGTACAGGCTATACAACAGTACAGTCTATACAACAGTACAGTCTATACAACAGTACAGGCTATACAACAGTACAAGCTATACAACAGTACAGGCTTTACAACAGTACAGTCTATACAACAGTACAGGCTATACAACAGTACAGGCTATACAACAGTACAGGCTATACAACAGTAGAGCTATACAACAGTACAGGCTATACAACAGTACAGGCTATACAACAGTACAAGCTATACAACAGTACAGGCTATACAACAATACAGGTTATACAACAGTACAGGCTATACAACAGTAGAGCTATACAACAGTACAAGCTATACAACAGTACAAGCTATACAACAGTACAGGCTATACAACAGTACATGCTATATAACAGTACAGGCTATACAACAGTACAAGCTATATAACAGTACAGGCTATACAACAGTACACTCTATACAACAGTACAGGCTATACAACAGTACAGGCTATACAACAGTACAGGCTATACAACAGTACAGGCTATACAACAGTACAGGCTATACAACAGTACAAGCTATACAACAGTACAAGCTATACAACAGTACATGCTATACAACAATACAGGCTATACAACAGTACAGGCTATACAACAGTACAGACTATACAACAGTACAAGCTATACAACAGTACAAGCTATACAACAGTACAGGCTATACAACAGTACAAGCTATACAACAGTACAGGCTATACAACAATACAGGCTATACAACAGTACAGGCTATACAACAGTAGAGCTATACAACAGTACAGGCTATACAACAGTAGAGCTATACAACAGTACAGGCTATACAACAGTACAGGCTATACAACAGTAGAGCTATACAACAGTACCAGCTATACAACAGTACAGGCTATACAACAGTACAAGCTATACAACAGTACAGCTATACAACAGTACAGCTATACAACAGTACAGGCTATACAACAGTACAAGCTATACAACAGTACGAGCTATACAACAGTACAGGCTATACAACAGTACAGGCTATACAACAGTACAGGCTATACGACAGTACAAGCTATACAACAGTACAGTCTATACCACAGTACAAGCTATACAACACTACAGGCTATACAACAGTACAAGCTATACAACAGTACAAGCTATACAACAGTACAGGCTATACAACGGTACAAGCTATACAACAGTACATGGTATACAACAGTACAGGCTATACAACAGTACAAGCTATACAACAGTACAGGCTATACAACAGTACAAGCTATACAACAGTACAGGCTATACAACAGTACAGGCTATACAACAGTACAAGCTATACAACAGTACAAGCTATACAACAGTACAGGCTATACAACAGTACAGGCTATACAGCAGTACAAGCTATACAACAGTACAAGCTATACAACAGTACAAGCTATACAACAGTACAGGCTATACAACAGTACAAACTATACAACAGTACAAGCTATACAACAGTACAGGCTATACAACAGTACAGGCTATACAACAGTACAGGCTATACAACAGTACAGGCTATACAACAGTACAGGCTATACAACAGTACAGGCTATACAACAGTACAAGCTATACAACAGTACAAGTTATACAACAGTACAGGCTATACAACAGTACAAGCTATACAACAGGACAGGCTATACAACAGTACAAGCTACACAACAGTACAGGCTATACAACAGTACAGGCTATACAACAGTACAGGCTATACAACAGTACAGGCTATACAAAAGTACAGGCTATACAACAGTACAAGCTATACAACAGTACAAGCTATACAACAGTACAGGCTATACAACAGTACAGGCTATACAACAGTACAAGCTATACAACAGTACAGGCTGTACAACAGTACAGGCTATACAACAGTACAGGCTATACAACAGTACCGGCTATACAACAGTACAAGCTATACAACAGTACAAGTTATACAACAGTACAGGCTATACAACAGTACAAGCTATACAACAGGACAGGCTATATAACAGTACAAGCTATACAGCAGTACAGGCTATACAACAGTACAGGCTATACAACAGTACAGGCTATACAACAGTACAGGCTATACAACAGTACAGGCTATAGAACAGTACAGGCTATACAACAGTACAGGCTATACAACAGTACAGGCTATACAACAGTAGAGCTATACAACAGTACAGGCTATACAACAGTACAGGCTATACAACAGTACAGGCTATACAACAGTACAGGCTATACAACAGTACAGGCTATACAACAGTACAGGCTATACAACAGTAGAGTCTATACAACAGTACAGGCTATACAACAGTAGAGCTATACAACAGTACAGCCTATACAACAGTACAGTCTATACAAGAGTACAGGCTATACAACAGTAGAGCTATACAACAGTACAGGCTATACAACAGTACAGGCTATACAACAGTACAGCTATACAACAGTACAGGCTATACAACAGTACAGGCTATACAACAGTACAGGCTATACAACAGTACAGGCTATACAACAGTAGAGCTATACAACAGTACAGGCTATACAACAGTACAGGCTATACAACAGTACAAGCTATACAACAGTACAGGCTATACAACAGTACAGGCTATACAACAATACAGGCTATACAACAGTACAGGCTATACAACAGTACAAGCTATACAACAATACAGGCTATACAACAGTACAGGCTATACAACAGTACAAGGTATACAACAGTACAGGCTATACAACAGTACAAGCTATACAACAGTACAGGCTATACAACAGTACAGGCTATACAACAGTACAGGCTATACAACAGTACAAGCTATACAACAGTACAAGCTATACAACAGTACAGGCTATACAACAGTAGAGCTATACAACAGTACAAGCTATACAACAGTACAGGCTATACAACAGTACAGGCTATACAACAGTACAAGCTATACAACAGTACAAGCTATACAACAGTACAGGCTATACAACAGTACAGGCTGTACAACAGTACAAGCTATACAACAGTACAAGCTATACAACAGTACAGGCTATACAACAGTACAGACTATACAACAATACAGGCTATACAACAGTACAGGCTATACAACAGTACAGGCTATACAACAGTACAAGCTATACAACAGTACAGGCTATACAACAGTACAGGCTATACAACAGTACAGGCTATACAACAATACAGGCTATACAACAGTACAGGCTATACAACAGTACAAGGTATACAACAGTACAGGCTATACAACAGTACAAGCTATACAACAGTAGAGGCTATACAACAATACAGGCTATACAACAGTACAGGCTATACAACAGTAGAGCTATACAACAGTACAGGCTATACAACAGTACAGGCTATACAACAGTAGAGCTATACAACAGTACAGGCTATACAACAGTACAGGCTATACAACAGTAGAGCTATACAACAGTACCAGCTATACAACAGTACAAGCTATACAACAGTACAGGCTATACAACAGTACAGGCTATACAACAGTACAAGCTATACAACAGTACAGCTATACAACAGTACAGCTATACAACAGTACAGGCTATACAACAGTACAGTCTATACAACAATACAGGCTATACAACAGTACAGGCTATACAACAGTACAGGCTATACAACAGTACAAGCTATACAACAGTACAGGCTATACAACAGTACAGGCTATACAACAGTACAGGCTATACAACAATACAGGCTATACAACAGTACAGGCTATACAACAGTACAAGGTATACAACAGTACAGGCTATACAACATTATAAGCTATACAACAGTACAGGCTATACAACAGTACAGGCTATACAACAGTACAGGCTATACAACAGTACAGGCTATACAACAGTACAGGCTATACAACAATACAGGCTATACAACAGTATAGGCTATACAACAGTACAAGCTATACAACAGTACAGGCTATACAACAATACAGGCTATACAACAGTACAGGCTATACAACAGTACAGGCTATACAACAGTACAGGCTATACAACAGTACAGGCTATACAACAGTACAGGCTATACAACAGTACAAGCTATACAACAGTACAAGCTATACAACAGTACAGGCTATACAACAGTACAGGCTATACAACAGTACAGGCTATACAACAGTAGAGCTATACAACAGTACAAGCTATACAACAGTACAGGCTATACAACAGTACAGGCTATACAACAGTACAGGCTATACAACAATACAGGCTATACAACAGTACAGGCTATACAACAGTACAGGCTATACAACAGTACAGGCTATACAACAGTACAAGCTATACAACAGTACGGGCTATACAACAGTAGAGCTATACAACAGTACAAGCTATACAACAGTACAGGCTATACAACAGTACAAGCTATACAACAGTACAGGCTATACAACAGTACAGACTATACAACAATACAGGCTATACAACAGTACAGGCTATACAACAGTACAGGCTATACAACAGTACAGGCTATATAACAGTACAGGCTATACAACAGTACAGGCTATACAACAGTACAGGCTATACAACAGTACAGGCTATACAACAGTACAGGCTATACAACTCTACAGGCTATACAACAGTACAAGCTATACAACAGTACAGGCTATACAACAGTACAGGCTATACAACAGTACAAGCTATACAACAGTACAAGCTATACAACAGTACAGGCTATACAACAGTACAGGCTATACAACAGTACAGGCTATACAACAGTACAAGGTATACAACAGTACAGGCTATAAACAGTACAAGCTATACAACAGTACAGGCTATACAACAGTACAGGCTATACAACAGTACAGGCTATACAACAGTACAAGCTTTACAACAGTACAAGCTATACAACAGTACAAGCTATACAACAGTACAGGCTATACAACAGTAGAGCTATACAACAGTACAAGCTATACAACAGTACAGGCTATACAACAGTACAGGCTATACAACAGTACAAGCTATACAACAGTACAAGCTATACAACAGTACAGGCTATACAACAGTACAGGCTATACAACAGTACAAGCTATACAACAGTACAAGCTATACAACAGTACAGGCTATACAACAGTACAGGCTATACAACAGTACAGGCTATACAACAGTACAAGCTATACAACAGTACAAGCTATACAACAGTACAGGCTATACAACAGTACAGGCTATACAACAGTACAGGCTATACAACAGTACAAGGTATACAACAGTACAGGCTATACAACAGTACAAGCTATACAACAGTACAGGCTATACAACAGTACAGGCTATACAACAGTACAGGCTATACAACAGTACAAGCTATACAACAGTACAAGCTATACAACAGTACAGGCTATACAACAGTAGAGCTATACAACAGTACAAGCTATACAACAGTACAGGCTATACAACAGTACAGGCTATACAACAGTACAAGCTATACAACAGTACAAGCTATACAACAGTACAGGCTATACAACAGTACAGGCTATACAACAGTACAAGCTATACAACAGTAGAAGCTATACAACAGTACAGGCTATACAACAGTACAGACTATACAACAATACAGGCTATACAACAGTACAGGCTATACAACAGTACAGGCTATACAACAGTACAGGCTATACAACAGTACAAGCTATACAACAGTACAGGCTATACAACAGTACAAACTATACAACAGTACAAGCTATACAACAGTACAGGCTATACAACAGTACAGGCTATACAACAGTACAGGCTATACAACAGTACAAGGTATACAACAGTACAGGCTATAAACAGTACAAGCTATACAACAGTACAGGCTATACAACAGTACAGGCTATACAACAGTACAGGCTATACAACAGTACAAGCTTTACAACAGTACAAGCTATACAACAGTACAAGCTATACAACAGTACAGGCTATACAACAGTAGAGCTATACAACAGTACAAGCTATACAACAGTACAGGCTATACAACAGTACAGGCTATACAACAGTACAAGCTATACAACAGTACAAGCTATACAACAGTACAGGCTATACAACAGTACAGGCTATACAACAGTACAAGCTATACAACAGTACAAGCTATACAACAGTACAGGCTATACAACAGTACAGGCTATACAACAGTACAGGCTATACAACAGTACAAGCTATACAACAGTACAAGCTATACAACAGTACAGGCTATACAACAGTACAGGCTATACAACAGTACAGGCTATACAACAGTACAAGGTATACAACAGTACAGGCTATACAACAGTACAAGCTATACAACAGTACAGGCTATACAACAGTACAGGCTATACAACAGTACAGGCTATACAACAGTACAAGCTATACAACAGTACAAGCTATACAACAGTACAGGCTATACAACAGTAGAGCTATACAACAGTACAAGCTATACAACAGTACAGGCTATACAACAGTACAGGCTATACAACAGTACAAGCTATACAACAGTACAAGCTATACAACAGTACAGGCTATACAACAGTACAGGCTATACAACAGTACAAGCTATACAACAGTAGAAGCTATACAACAGTACAGGCTATACAACAGTACAGACTATACAACAATACAGGCTATACAACAGTACAGGCTATACAACAGTACAGGCTATACAACAGTACAGGCTATACAACAGTACAAGCTATACAACAGTACAGGCTATACAACAGTACAGGCTATACAACAATACAGGCTATACAACAGTACAGGCTATACAACAGTACAGGCTATACAACAGTACAGGCTATACAACAGTACAGGCTATACAACAGTACAGGCTATACAACAGTACAAGCTATACAACAGTACAAGCTATACAACAGTACAGGCTATACAACAGTACAGGCTATACAACAGTACAGGCTATACAACAGTACAAGGTATACAACAGTACAGGCTATACAACAGTACAAGCTATACAACAGTACAGGCTATACAACAGTACAGGCTATACAACAGTACCGGCTATACAACAGTACAAGCTATACAACAGTACAAGCTATACAACAGTACAGGCTATACAACAGTAGAGCTATACAACAGTACAAGCTATACAACAGTACAGGCTATACAACAGTACAGGCTATACAACAGTACAAGCTATACAACAGTACAGGCTATACAACAGTACAGGCTATACAACAGTACAAGCTATACAACAGTACAAGCTATACAACAGTACAGGCTATACAACAGTACAGGCTATACAGCAGTACAAGCTATACAACAGTACAAGCTATACAACAGTACAGGCTATACAACAGTACAAACTATACAACAGTACAAGCTATACAACAGTACAGGCTATACAACAGTACAGGCTATACAACAGTACAGGCTATACAACAGTACAGGCTATACAACAGTACAGGCTATACAACAGTACAGGCTATACAACAGTACAAGCTATACAACAGTACAAGTTATACAACAGTACAGGCTATACAACAGTACAAGCTATACAACAGGACAGGCTATACAACAGTACAAGCTACACAACAGTACAGGCTATACAACAGTACAGGCTATACAACAGTACAGGCTATACAACAGTACAGGCTATACAACAGTACAGGCTATACAACAGTACAAGCTATACAACAGTACAAGCTATACAACAGTACAGGCTATACAACAGTACAGGCTATACAACAGTACAAGCTATACAACAGTACAGGCTGTACAACAGTACAGGCTATACAACAGTACAGGCTATACAACAGTACCGGCTATACAACAGTACAAGCTATACAACAGTACAAGTTATACAACAGTACAGGCTATACAACAGTACAAGCTATACAACAGGACAGGCTATATAACAGTACAAGCTATACAACAGTACAGGCTATACAACAGTACAGGCTATACAACAGTACAGGCTATACAACAGTACAGGCTATACAACAGTACAGGCTCTAGAACAGTACAGGCTCTAGAACAGTACAGGCTATACGACAGTACAGGCTATACAACAGTACAGGCTATACAACAGTAGAGCTATACAACAGTACAGGCTATACAACAGTACAGGCTATACAACAGTACAGGCTATACAACAGTACAGGCTATACAACAGTACAGGCTATACAACAGTACAGGCTATACAACAGTAGAGTCTATACAACAGTACAGGCTATACAACAGTAGAGCTATACAACAGTACAGCCTATACAACAGTACAGTCTATACAACAGTACAGGCTATACAACAGTAGAGCTATACAACAGTACAGGCTATACAACAGTACAGGCTATACAACAGTACAGCTATACAACAGTACAGGCTATACAACAGTACAGGCTATACAACAGTACAGGCTATACAACAGTACAGGCTATACAACAGTAGAGCTATACAACAGTACAGTCTATACAACAGTACAGGCTATACAACAGTACAAGCTATACAACAGTACAGGCTATACAACAGTACAGGCTATACAACAATACAGGCTATACAACAGTACAGGCTATACAACAGTACAAGCTATACAACAATACAGGCTATACAACAGTACAGGCTATACAACAGTACAGGCTATACAACAGTACAAGCTATACAACAGTACAGGCTATACAACAGTACAGGCTATACAACAGTACAAGCTATACAACAGTACAGGCTATACAACAGTACAGGCTATACAACAGTAGAGCTATACAACAGTACAAGCTATACAACAGTACAGGCTATACAACAGTAGAGCTATACAACAGTACAAGCTATACAACAGTACAGGCTATACAACAGTACAGGCTATACAACATTACAGGCTATACAACAGTACAGGTTATACAACAGTACAGGCTATACAACAGTACAAGCTATACAACAGTACAAGTTATACAACAGTACAGGCTATACAACAGTAGAGCTATACAACAGTACCAGCTATACAACAGTACAGGCTATACAACAGTACAGGCTATACAACAGTACAGGCTATACAACAGTACAGGCTATACAACAGTACAGGCTATATAACAGTACAGGCTATACAACAGTACAGGCTATACAACAGTACAGGCTATACAACAGTACAGGCTATACAACAGTACAGGCTATACAACACTACAGGCTATACAACAGTACAAGCTATACAACAGTACAGGCTATACAACAGTACAGGCTATACAACAGTACAGGCTATACAACAGTACAAGCTATACAACAGTACAAGCTATACAACAGTACAGGCTATACAACAGTACAGGCTATACAACAGTAGAGCTATACAACAGTACAAGATATACAACAATACAGGCTATACAACAGTACAAGCTATACAACAGTACAGGCTATACAACAGTACAGGCTATACAACAGTACAGGCTATACAACACGACAAGCTATACAACAGTACAAGCTATACAACAGTACAGGCTATACAACAGTAGAGCTATACAACAGTACAAGCTATACAACAGTACAGGCTATACAACAGTACAGGCTATACAACAGTACAGGCTATACAACAGTACAGGCTATACAACAGTACAAGCTATACAACAGTACAAGCTATACAACAGTACAGGCTATACAACAGTACAGGCTATACAACAGTACAGGCTATACAACAGTACAGGCTATACAACAGTAGAGCTATACAACAGTACAAGCTATACAACAGTACAGGCTATACAACAGTACAAGCTATACAACAGTACAGGCTATACAACAGTACAGGCTATACAACAGTACAGGCTATACAACAGTAGAGCTATACAACAGTACAAGCTATACAACAGTACAGGCTATACAACAGTACAGGCTATACAACAGTACAAGCTATACAACAGTACAAGCTCTACAACAGTACAGGCTATACAACAGTACAGGCTATACAACAGTACAAGCTATACAACAGTACAAGCTATACAACAGTACAGGCTATACAACAGTACAGGCTATACAACAGTACAAGCTATACAACAGTACAGGCTATACAACAGTACAGGCTATACAACAGTACAGGCTATACAACAATACAGGCTATACAACAGTACAGGCTATACAACAGTACAAGGTATACAACAGTACAGGCTATACAACAGTACAAGCTATACAACAGTACAGGCTATACAACAATACAGGCTATACAACAGTACAGGCTATACAACAGTACAGGCTATACAATAGTACAGGCTATACAACAATACAGGCTATACAACAGTACAGGCTATACAACAGTACAAGCTATACAACAGTACAGGCTATACAACAATACAGGCTATACAACAGTACAGGCTATACAACAGTACAGGCTATACAACAGTACAGGCTATACAACAGTACAGGCTATACAACAGTACAGGCTATACAACAGTACAAGCTATACAACAGTACAAGCTATACAACAGTACAGGCTATACAACTGTACAGGCTATACAACAGTACAGGCTATACAATAGTAGAGCTATACAACAGTACAAGCTATACAACAGTACAGGCTATACAACAGTACAGGCTATACAACAGTACAGGCTATACAACAATACAGACTATACAACAGTACAGGCTATACAACAGTACAGGCTATACAACAGTACAAGCTATACAACAGTACAGGCTATACAACAGTAGAGCTATACAACAGTACAAGCTATACAACAGTACAGGCTATACAACAGTACAAGCTATACAACAGTACAGGCTATACAACAGTACAGACTATACAACAATACAGGCTATACAACAGTACAGGCTATACAACAGTACAGGCTATACAACAGTACAGGCTATATAACAGTACAGGCTATACAACAGTACAGGCTATACAACAGTGCAGGCTATACAACAGTACAGGCTATACAACAGTACAGGCTATACAACACTACAGGCTATACAACAGTACAAGCTATACAACAGTACAGGCTATACAACAGTACAGGCTATACAACAGTACAGGCTATACAACAGTACAAGCTATACAACAGTTCAAGCTATACAACAGTACAGGCTATACAACAGTACAGGCTATACAACAGTACAGGCTATACAACAGTACAAGGTATACAACAGTACAGGCTATACAACAGTACAAGCTATACAACAGTACAGGCTATACGACAGTACAGGCTATACAACAGTACAGGCTATACAACAGTACAAGCTATACAACAGTACAGGCTATACAACAGTAGAGCTATACAACAGTACAAGCTATACAACAGTACAGGCTATACAACAGTACAGGCTATACAACAGTACAAGCTATACAACAGTACAAGCTATACAACAGTACAGGCTATACAACAGTACAGGCTATACAACAGTACAAGCTATACAACAGTACAAGCTATACAACAGTACAGGCTATACAACAGTACAGACTATACAACAATACAGGCTATACAACAGTACAGGCTATACAACAGTAGAGCTATACAACAGTACAAGCTATACAACAGTACAGGCTATACAACAGTACAGGCTATACAACAGTACAGGCTATACAACAGTAGAGCTATACAACAGTACAAGCTATACAACAGTACAGGCTATACAACAGTACAGGCTATACAACAGTACAAGCTATACAACAGTACAAGCTCTACAACAGTACAGGCTATACAACAGTACAGGCTATACAACAGTACAAGCTATACAACAGTACAAGCTATACAACAGTACAGGCTATACAACAGTACAGGCTATACAACAGTAGAGCTATACAACAGTACAAGCTATACAACAGTACAGGCTATACAACAGTACAGGCTATACAACAGTACAAGCTATACAACAGTACAAGCTATACAACAGTACAGGCTATACAACAGTACAGGCTATACAACAGTACAAGCTATACAACAGTACAAGCTATACAACAGTACAGGCTATACAACAGTACAGACTATACAACAGTACAAGCTATACAACAGTACAGGCTATACAACAGTAGAGCTATACAACAGTACAAGCTATACAACAGTACAGGCTATACAACAGTACAGGCTATACAACATTACAGGCTATACAACAGTACAGGTTATACAACAGTACAGGCTATACAACAGTACAAGCTATACAACAGTACAAGTTATACAACAGTACAGGCTATACAACAGTAGAGCTATACAACAGTACCAGCTATACAACAGTACAGGCTATACAACAGTACAGGCTATACAACAGTACAGGCTATACAACAGTACAGGCTATACAACAGTACAGGCTATATAACAGTACAGGCTATACAACAGTACAGGCTATACAACAGTACAGGCTATACAACAGTACAGGCTATACAACAGTACAGGCTATACAACACTACAGGCTATACAACAGTACAAGCTATACAACAGTACAGGCTATACAACAGTACAGGCTATACAACAGTACAGGCTATACAACAGTACAAGCTATACAACAGTACAAGCTATACAACAGTACAGGCTATACAACAGTACAGGCTATACAACAGTAGAGCTATACAACAGTACAAGATATACAACAATACAGGCTATACAACAGTACAAGCTATACAACAGTACAGGCTATACAACAGTACAGGCTATACAACAGTACAGGCTATACAACACGACAAGCTATACAACAGTACAAGCTATACAACAGTACAGGCTATACAACAGTAGAGCTATACAACAGTACAAGCTATACAACAGTACAGGCTATACAACAGTACAGGCTATACAACAGTACAGGCTATACAACAGTACAGGCTATACAACAGTACAAGCTATACAACAGTACAAGCTATACAACAGTACAGGCTATACAACAGTACAGGCTATACAACAGTACAGGCTATACAACAGTACAGGCTATACAACAGTAGAGCTATACAACAGTACAAGCTATACAACAGTACAGGCTATACAACAGTACAAGCTATACAACAGTACAGGCTATACAACAGTACAGGCTATACAACAGTACAGGCTATACAACAGTAGAGCTATACAACAGTACAAGCTATACAACAGTACAGGCTATACAACAGTACAGGCTATACAACAGTACAAGCTATACAACAGTACAAGCTCTACAACAGTACAGGCTATACAACAGTACAGGCTATACAACAGTACAAGCTATACAACAGTACAAGCTATACAACAGTACAGGCTATACAACAGTACAGGCTATACAACAGTACAAGCTATACAACAGTACAGGCTATACAACAGTACAGGCTATACAACAGTACAGGCTATACAACAATACAGGCTATACAACAGTACAGGCTATACAACAGTACAAGGTATACAACAGTACAGGCTATACAACAGTACAAGCTATACAACAGTACAGGCTATACAACAATACAGGCTATACAACAGTACAGGCTATACAACAGTACAGGCTATACAATAGTACAGGCTATACAACAATACAGGCTATACAACAGTACAGGCTATACAACAGTACAAGCTATACAACAGTACAGGCTATACAACAATACAGGCTATACAACAGTACAGGCTATACAACAGTACAGGCTATACAACAGTACAGGCTATACAACAGTACAGGCTATACAACAGTACAGGCTATACAACAGTACAAGCTATACAACAGTACAAGCTATACAACAGTACAGGCTATACAACTGTACAGGCTATACAACAGTACAGGCTATACAATAGTAGAGCTATACAACAGTACAAGCTATACAACAGTACAGGCTATACAACAGTACAGGCTATACAACAGTACAGGCTATACAACAATACAGACTATACAACAGTACAGGCTATACAACAGTACAGGCTATACAACAGTACAAGCTATACAACAGTACAGGCTATACAACAGTAGAGCTATACAACAGTACAAGCTATACAACAGTACAGGCTATACAACAGTACAAGCTATACAACAGTACAGGCTATACAACAGTACAGACTATACAACAATACAGGCTATACAACAGTACAGGCTATACAACAGTACAGGCTATACAACAGTACAGGCTATATAACAGTACAGGCTATACAACAGTACAGGCTATACAACAGTGCAGGCTATACAACAGTACAGGCTATACAACAGTACAGGCTATACAACACTACAGGCTATACAACAGTACAAGCTATACAACAGTACAGGCTATACAACAGTACAGGCTATACAACAGTACAGGCTATACAACAGTACAAGCTATACAACAGTTCAAGCTATACAACAGTACAGGCTATACAACAGTACAGGCTATACAACAGTACAGGCTATACAACAGTACAAGGTATACAACAGTACAGGCTATACAACAGTACAAGCTATACAACAGTACAGGCTATACGACAGTACAGGCTATACAACAGTACAGGCTATACAACAGTACAAGCTATACAACAGTACAGGCTATACAACAGTAGAGCTATACAACAGTACAAGCTATACAACAGTACAGGCTATACAACAGTACAGGCTATACAACAGTACAAGCTATACAACAGTACAAGCTATACAACAGTACAGGCTATACAACAGTACAGGCTATACAACAGTACAAGCTATACAACAGTACAAGCTATACAACAGTACAGGCTATACAACAGTACAGACTATACAACAATACAGGCTATACAACAGTACAGGCTATACAACAGTACAGGCTATACAACAGTACAAGCTATACAACAGTACAGGCTATACAACAGTACAGGCTATACAACAGTACAGGCTATACAACAATACAGGCTATACAACAGTACAGGCTATACAACAGTACAAGGTATACAACAGTACAGGCTATACAACAGTACAAGCTATACAACAGTAGAGGCTATACAACAATACAGGCTATACAACAGTACAGGCTATACAACAGTAGAGCTATACAACAGTACAGGCTATACAACAGTACAGGCTATACAACAGTAGAGCTATACAACAGTACAGGCTATACAACAGTACAGGCTATACAACAGTAGAGCTATACAACAGTACCAGCTATACAACAGTACAAGCTATACAACAGTACAGGCTATACAACAGTACAGGCTATACAACAGTACAAGCTATACAACAGTACAGCTATACAACAGTACAGCTATACAACAGTACAGGCTATACAACAGTACAGTCTATACAACAATACAGGCTATACAACAGTACAGGCTATACAACAGTACAGGCTATACAACAGTACAAGCTATACAACAGTACAGGCTATACAACAGTACAGGCTATACAACAGTACAGGCTATACAACAATACAGGCTATACAACAGTACAGGCTATACAACAGTACAAGGTATACAACAGTACAGGCTATACAACAGTATAAGCTATACAACAGTACAGGCTATACAACAGTACAGGCTATACAACAGTACAGGCTATACAACAGTACAGGCTATACAACAGTACAGGCTATACAACAATACAGGCTATACAACAGTATAGGCTATACAACAGTACAAGCTATACAACAGTACAGGCTATACAACAATACAGGCTATACAACAGTACAGGCTATACAACAGTACAGGCTATACAACAGTACAGGCTATACAACAGTACAGGCTATACAACAGTACAGGCTATACAACAGTACAAGCTATACAACAGTACAAGATATACAACAGTACAGGCTATACAACAGTACAGGCTATACAACAGTACAGGCTATACAACAGTAGAGCTATACAACAGTACAAGCTATACAACAGTACAGGCTATACAACAGTACAGGCTATACAACAGTACAGGCTATACAACAATACAGGCTATACAACAGTACAGGCTATACAACAGTACAGGCTATACAACAGTACAGGCTATACAACAGTACAAGCTATACAACAGTACGGGCTATACAACAGTAGAGCTATACAACAGTACAAGCTATACAACAGTACAGGCTATACAACAGTACAAGCTATACAACAGTACAGGCTATACAACAGTACAGACTATACAACAATACAGGCTATACAACAGTACAGGCTATACAACAGTACAGGCTATACAACAGTACAGGCTATATAACAGTACAGGCTATACAACAGTACAGGCTATACAACAGTACAGGCTATACAACAGTACAGGCTATACAACAGTACAGGCTATACAACTCTACAGGCTATACAACAGTACAAGCTATACAACAGTACAGGCTATACAACAGTACAGGCTATACAACAGTACAAGCTATACAACAGTACAAGCTATACAACAGTACAGGCTATACAACAGTACAGGCTATACAACAGTACAGGCTATACAACAGTACAAGGTATACAACAGTACAGGCTATAAACAGTACAAGCTATACAACAGTACAGGCTATACAACAGTACAGGCTATACAACAGTACAGGCTATACAACAGTACAAGCTTTACAACAGTACAAGCTATACAACAGTACAAGCTATACAACAGTACAGGCTATACAACAGTAGAGCTATACAACAGTACAAGCTATACAACAGTACAGGCTATACAACAGTACAGGCTATACAACAGTACAAGCTATACAACAGTACAAGCTATACAACAGTACAGGCTATACAACAGTACAGGCTATACAACAGTACAAGCTATACAACAGTACAAGCTATACAACAGTACAGGCTATACAACAGTAGAGCTATACAACAGTACAAGCTATACAACAGTACAGGCTATACAACAGTACAGGCTATACAACAGTACAAGCTATACAACAGTACAAGCTATACAACAGTACAGGCTATACAACAGTACAGGCTATACAACAGTACAAGCTATACAACAGTAGAAGCTATACAACAGTACAGGCTATACAACAGTACAGACTATACAACAATACAGGCTATACAACAGTACAGGCTATACAACAGTACAGGCTATACAACAGTACAAGCTATACAACAGTACAGGCTATACAACAGTACAGGCTATACAACAATACAGGCTATACAACAGTACAGGCTATACAACAGTACAGGCTATACAACAGTACAGGCTATACAACAGTACAGGCTATACAACAGTACAGGCTATACAACAGTACAAGCTATACAACAGTACAAGCTATACAACAGTACAGGCTATACAACTGTACAGGCTATACAACAGTACAGGCTATACAACAGTAGAGCTATACAACAGTACAAGCTATACAACAGTACAGGCTATACAACAGTACAGGCTATACAACAGTACAGGCTATACAACAATACAGGCTATACAACAGTACAGGCTATACAACAGTACAGGCTATACAACAGTACAGGCTATACAACAGTACAAGCTATACAACAGTACAGGCTATACAACAGTAGAGCTATACAACAGTACAAGCTATACAACAGTACAGGCTATACAACAGTACAAGCTATACAACAGTACAGGCTATACAACAGTACAGACTATACAACAATACAGGCTATACAACAGTACAGGCTATACAACAGTACAGGCTATACAACAGTACAGGCTATATAACAGTACAGGCTATACAACAGTACAGGCTATACAACAGTGCAGGCTATACAACAGTACAGGCTATACAACAGTACAGGCTATACAACACTACAGGCTATACAACAGTACAAGCTATACAACAGTACAGGCTATACAACAGTACAGGCTATACAACAGTACAGGCTATACAACAGTACAAGCTATACAACAGTTCAAGCTATACAACAGTACAGGCTATACAACAGTACAGGCTATACAACAGTACAGGCTATACAACAGTACAAGGTATACAACAGTACAGGCTATACAACAGTACAAGCTATACAACAGTACAGGCTATACAACAGTACAGGCTATACAACAGTACAGGCTATACAACAGTACAAGCTATACAACAGTACAAGCTATACAACAGTACAGGCTATACAACAGTAGAGCTATACAACAGTACAAGCTATACAACAGTACAGGCTATACAACAGTACAGGCTATACAACAGTACAAGCTATACAACAGTACAAGCTATACAACAGTACAGGCTATACAACAGTACAGGCTATACAACAGTACAAGCTATACAACAGTACAAGCTATACAACAGTACAGGCTATACAACAGTACAGACTATACAACAATACAGGCTATACAACAGTACAGGCTATACAACAGTACAGGCTATACAACAGTACAAGCTATACAACAGTACAGGCTATACAACAGTACAGGCTATACAACAGTACAGGCTATACAACAATACAGGCTATACAACAGTACAGGCTATACAACAGTACAAGGTATACAACAGTACAGGCTATACAACAGTACAAGCTATACAACAGTAGAGGGTATACAACAATACAGGCTATACAACAGTACAGGCTATACAACAGTAGAGCTATACAACAGTACAGGCTATACAACAGTACAGGCTATACAACAGTAGAGCTATACAACAGTACAGGCTATACAACAGTACAGGCTATACAACAGTAGAGCTATACAACAGTACCAGCTATACAACAGTACAAGCTATACAACAGTACAGGCTATACAACAGTACAGGCTATACAACAGTACAAGCTATACAACAGTACAACTATACAACAGTACAGCTATACAACAGTACAGGCTATACAACAGTACAGTCTATACAACAATACAGGCTATACAACAGTACAGGCTATACAACAGTACAGGCTATACAACAGTACAAGCTATACAACAGTACAGGCTATACAACAGTACAGGCTATACAACAGTACAGGCTATACAACAATACAGGCTATACAACAGTACAGGCTATACAACAGTACAAGGTATACAACAGTACAGGCTATACAACAGTATAAGCTATACAACAGTACAGGCTATACAACAGTACAGGCTATACAACAGTACAGGCTATACAACAGTACAGGCTATACAACAGTACAGGCTATACAACAATACAGGCTATACAACAGTACAGGCTATACAACAGTACAAGCTATACAACAGTACAGGCTATACAACAATACAGGCTATACAACAGTACAGGCTATACAACAGTACAGGCTATACAACAGTACAGGCTATACAACAGTACAGGCTATACAACAGTACAGGCTATACAACAGTACAAGCTATACAACAGTACAAGCTATACAACAGTACAGGCTATACAACAGTACAGGCTATACAACAGTACAGGCTATACAACAGTAGAGCTATACAACAGTACAAGCTATACAACAGTACAGGCTATACAACAGTACAGGCTATACAACAGTACAGGCTATACAACAATACAGGCTATACAACAGTACAGGCTATACAACAGTACAGGCTATACAACAGTACAGGCTATACAACAGTACAAGCTATACAACAGTACGGGCTATACAACAGTAGAGCTATACAACAGTACAAGCTATACAACAGTACAGGCTATACAACAGTACAAGCTATACAACAGTACAGGCTATACAACAGTACAGACTATACAACAATACAGGCTATACAACAGTACAGGCTATACAACAGTACAGGCTATACAACAGTACAGGCTATATAACAGTACAGGCTATACAACAGTACAGGCTATACAACAGTACAGGCTATACAACAGTACAGGCTATACAACAGTACAGGCTATACAACTCTACAGGCTATACAACAGTACAAGCTATACAACAGTACAGGCTATACAACAGTACAGGCTATACAACAGTACAAGCTATAGAACAGTACAAGCTATACAACAGTACAGGCTATACAACAGTACAGGCTATACAACAGTACAGGCTATACAACAGTACAAGGTATACAACAGTACAGGCTATACAACAGTACAGGCTATACAACAGTACAGGCTATACAACAGTACAAGCTATACAACAGTACAAGCTATACAACAGTACAAGCTATACAACAGTACAGGCTATACAACAGTAGAGCTATACAACAGTACAAGCTATACAACAGTACAGGCTATACAACAGTACAGGCTATACAACAGTACAAGCTATACAACAGTACAAGCTATACAACAGTACAGGCTATACAACAGTACAGGCTATACAACAGTACAAGCTATACAACAGTACAAGCTATACAACAGTACAGGCTATACAACAGTACAGGCTATACAACAGTACAGGCTATACAACAGTACAAGCTATACAACAGTACAAGCTATACAACAGTACAGGCTATACAACAGTACAGGCTATACAACAGTACAGGCTATACAACAGTACAAGGTATACAACAGTACAGGCTATACAACAATACAAGCTATACAACAGTACAGGCTATACAACAGTACAGGCTATACAACAGTACAGGCTATACAACAGTACAAGCTATACAACAGTACAAGCTATACAACAGTACAGGCTATACAACAGTAGAGCTATACAACAGTACAAGCTATACAACAGTACAGGCTATACAACAGTACAGGCTATACAACAGTACAAGCTATACAACAGTACAAGCTATACAACAGTACAGGCTATACAACAGTACAGGCTATACAACAGTACAAGCTATACAACAGTAGAAGCTATACAACAGTACAGGCTATACAACAGTACAGACGATACAACAATACAGGCTATACAACAGTACAGGCTATTCAACAGTACAGGCTATACAACAGTACAAGCTATACAACAGTACAGGCTATACAACAGTACAGGCTATACAACAATACAGGCTATACAACAGTACAGGCTATACAACAATACAGGCTATACAACAGTACAGGCTATACAACAGTACAAGGTATACAACAGTACAGGCTATACAACAGTACAAGCTATACAACAGTACAGGCTATACAACAATACAGGCTATACAACAGTACAGGCTATACAACAGTAGAGCTATACAACAGTACAGGCTATACAACAGTACAGGCTATACAACAGTAGAGCTATACAACAGTACAGGCTATACAACAGTACAGGCTATACAACAGTAGAGCTATACAACAGTACCAGCTATACAACAGTACAAGCTATACAACAGTACAGGCTATACAACAGTACAGGCTATACAACAGTACAAGCTATACAACAGTACAGCTATACAACAGTACAGCTATACAACAGTACAGGCTATACAACAGTACAGACTATACAACAATACAGGCTATACAACAGTACAGGCTATACAACAGTACAGGCTATACAACAGTACAACCTATACAACAGTACAGGCTATACAACAGTACAAGGTATACAACAGTACAGGCTATACAACAGTACAAGCTATACAACAGTACAGGCTATACAACAGTACAGGCTATACAACAGTACAGGCTATACAACAGTACAGGCTATACAACAGTACAGGCTATACAACAATACAGGCTATACAACAGTACAGGCTATACAACAGTACAAGCTATACAACAGTACAGGCTATACAACAATACAGGCTATACAACAGTACAGGCTATACAACAGTACAGGCTATACAACAGTACAGTCTATACAACAGTACAGGCTATACAACAGTACAGGCTATACAACAGTACAAGCTATACAACAGTACAAGCTATACAACAGTACAGGCTATACAACAGTACAGGCTATACAACAGTACAGGCTATACAACAGTAGAGCTATACAACAGTACAAGCTATACAACAGTACAGGCTATACAACAGTACAGGCTATACAACAGTACAGGCTATACAACAATACAGGCTATACAACAGTACAGGCTATACAACAGTACAGGCTATACAACAGTACAGGCTATACAACAGTACAAGCTATACAACAGTACGGGCTATACAACAGTAGAGCTATACAACAGTACAAGCTATACAACAGTACAGGCTATACAACAGTACAAGCTATACAACAGTACAGGCTATACAACAGTACAGACTATACAACAATACAGGCTACACAACAGTACAGGCTATACAACAGTACAGGCTATACAACAGTACAGACTATATAACAGTACAGGCTATACAACAGTACAGGCTATACAACAGTACAGGCTATACAACAGTACAGGCTATACAACAGTACAGGCTATACGACTCTACAGGCTATACAACAGTACAAGCTATACAACAGTACAGGCTATACAACAGTACAGGCTATACAACAGTACAGGCTATACAACAGTACAAGCTATACAACAGTACAAGCTATACAACAGTACAGGCTATACAACAGTACAGGCTATACAACAGTACAGGCTATACAACAGTACAAGGTATACAACAGTACAGGCTATACAACAGTACAAGCTATACAACAGTACAGGCCATACAACAGTACAGGCTATACAACAGTACAGGCTATACAACAGTACAAGCTATACAACAGTACAAGCTATACAACAGTACAGGCTATACAACAGTAGAGCTATACAACAGTACAAGCTATACAACAGTAGAGGCTATACAACAGTACAGGCTATACAACAGTACAAGCTATACAACAGTACAAGCTATACAACAGTACAGGCTATACAACATTACAGGCTATACAACAGTACAGGCTATACAACAGTACAAGCTATACAACAGTACAGGCTATACAACAGTACAGACTATACAACAATACAGGCTATACAACAGTACAGGCTATACAACAGTACAGGCTACACTACAGTACAAGCTATACAACAGTACAGGCTATACAACAGTACAGGCTATACAACAGTACAGGCTATACAACAGTACAGGCTATACAACAGTACAGGCTATACAACAGTACAAGGTATACAACAGTACAGGCTATACAACAGTACAAGCTATACAACAGTACAGGCTATACAACAATACAGGCTATACAACAGTACAGGCTATACAACAGTAGAGCTATACAACAGTACAGGCTATACAACAGTACAGGCTATACAACAGTAGAGCTATACAACACTACAGGCTATACAACAGTACAGGCTATACAACAGTAGAGCTATACAACAGTACCAGCTATACAACAGTACAAGCTATACAACAGTACAGGCTATACAACAGTACAGGCTATACAACAGTACAAGCTACACAACAGTACAGCTATACAACAGTACAGCTATACAACAGTACAGGCTATACAACAGTACAAGCTATACAACAGTACGAGCTATACAACAGTACAGGCTATACAACAGTACAGGCTATACAACAGTACAGGCTATACGACAGTACAAGCTATACAACAGTACAGTCTATACAACAGTACAAGCTATACAACACTACAGGCTATACAACAGTACAAGCTATACAACAGTACAAGCTATACAACAGTACAGGCTATACAACAGTACAAGCTATACAACAGTACAAGGTATACAACAGTAAAGGCTATACAACAGTACAAGCTATACAACAGTACAGGCTATACAACAGTACAAGCTATACAACAGTACAGGCTATACAACAGTACAGGCTGTACAACAGTACAAGCTATACAACAGTACAAGCTATACAACAGTACAGGCTATACAACAGTACAGGCTATACAACAGTACAAGCTATACAACAGTACAAGCTATACAACAGTACAGGCTATACAACAGTACAAACTATACAACAGTACAAGCTATACAACAGTACAGGCTATACAACAGTACAGGCTATACAACAGTACAGGCTATACAACAATACAGGCTATACAACAGTACAGGCTATACAACAGTATAGGCTATACAACAGTACAGGCTATACAACAGTACAAGCTATACAACAGTACAGGCTATACAACAGTACAGGCTATACAACAGTACAGGCTATACAACAGTACCGGCTATACAACAGTACAAGCTATACAACAGTACAAGTTATACAACAGTACAGGCTATACAACAGTACAAGCTATACAACAGGACAGGCTATACAACAGTACAAGCTATACAACAGTACAGGCTATACAACAGTACAGGCTATACAACAGTACAGGCTATACAACAGTACAGTCTATACAACAGTACAGGCTATACAACAGTACAAGCTATACAACAGTACAAGCTATACAACAGTACAGGCTATACAACAGTACAAGCTATACAACAGTACAGGCTATACAACAGTACAGGCTATACAACAGTACAGGCTATACAACAGTACAGGCTATACAACAGTACCGGCTATACAACAGTACAAGCTATACAACAGTACAAGTTATACAACAGTACAGGCTATACAACAGTACGACCTATACAACAGGACAGGCTATATAACAGTACAAGCTATACAACAGTACAGGCTATACAACAGTACAGGCTATACAACAGTACAGGCTATACAACAGTACAGGCTATACAACAGTACAGGCTATACAACAGTACAGGCTATACAACAGTACAGGCTATACAACAGTACAGGCTATACAACAGTACAGGCTATAGAACAGTACAGGCTATACAACAGTACAGGCTATACAACAGTACAAGCTATACAACAGTACAGGCTATATGACAGTAGAGCTATAAAACAGTACAGGCTATACAACAGTACAGGCTATACAACAGTACAGGCTATACAACAGTACAGGCTATACAACAGTACAGGCTATACAACAGTACAGGCTATACAACAGTACAGGCTATACAACAGTACAGTCTATACAACAGTACAGGCTATACAACAGTAGAGCTATACAACAGTACAGGCTATACAACAGTACAGTCTATACAACAGTACAGGCTATACAACAGTAGAGCTATACAACAGTACAAGCTATACAACAGTACAGGCTATACAACAGTACAGGCTATACAACAGTACGGGCTATACAACAATACAGGCTATACAACAGTACAGGCTATACAACAGTACAGGCTATACAACAGTACAGGCTATACAACAGTACAAGCTATACAACAGTACAGGCTATACAACATTAGAGCTATACAACAGTACAAGCTATACAACAGTACAGGCTATACAACAGTACAAGCTATACAACAGTACAGGCTATACAACAGTACAGACTATACAACAATACAGGCTATACAACAGTACAGGCTATACAACAGTACAGGCTATACAACAGTACAGGCTATATAACAGTACAGGCTATACAACAGTACAGGCTATACAACAGTACAGGCTATACAACAGTACAGGCTATACAACAGTACAGGCTATACAACTCTACAGGCTATACAACAGTACAAGCTATACAACAGTACAGGCTATACAACAGTACAGGCTATACAACAGTACAGTCTATACAACAGTACAAGCTATACAACAGTACAAGCTATACAACAGTACAAGCTATACAACAGTACAGGCTATACAACAGTAGAGCTATACAACAGTACAGGCTATACAACAGTACAGGCTATACAACAGTACAGGCTATACAACAGTACAAGGTATACAACAGTACAGGCTATACAACAGTACAAGCTATACAACAGTACAGGCTATACAACAGTACAGGCTATACAACAGTACAGGCTATACAACAGTACAAGCTATACAACAGTACAAGCTATACAACAGTACAGGCTATACAACAGTAGAGCTATACAACAGTACAAGCTATACAACAGTACAGGCTATACAACAGTACAGGCTATACAACAGTACAAGCTATACAACAGTACAAGCTATACAACAGTACAGGCTATACAACAGTACAGGCTATACAACAGTACAAGCTATACAACAGTACAAGCTATACAACAGTACAGGCTATACAACAGTACAGACTATACAACAATACAGGCTATACAACAGTACAGGCTATACAACAGTACAGGCTATACAACAGTACAAGCTATACAACAGTACAGGCTATACAACAGTACAGGCTATACAACAATACAGGCTATACAACAGTACAGGCTATACAACAGTACAAGGTATACAACAGTACAGGCTATACAACAGTACAAACTATACAACAGTACAGGCTATACAACAATACAGGCTATACAACAGTACAGGCTATACAACAGTAGAGCTATACAACAGTACAGGCTATACAACAGTACAGGCTATACAACAGTAGAGCTATACAATAGTACAGGCTATACAACAGTACAGGCTATACAACAGTAGAGCTATACAACAGTACCAGCTATACAACAGTACAAGCTATACAACAGTACAGGCTATACAACAGTACAGGCTATACAACAGTACAAGCTATACAACAGTACAGCTATACAACAGTACAGCTATACAACAGTACAGGCTATACAACAGTACAAGCTCTACAACAGTACGAGCTATACAACAGTACAGGCTATACAACAGTACAGGCTATACAACAGTACAGGCTATACGACAGTACAAGCTATACAACAGTACAGTCTATACAACTGTACAAGCTATACAACACTACAGGCTATACAACAGTACAAGCTATACAACAGTACAAGCTATACAACAGTACAGGCTATACAACAGTACAAGCTATACAACAGTACAAGGTATACAACAGTACAGGCTATACAACAGTACAAGCTATACAACAGTACAGGCTATACAACAGTACAAGCTATACAACAGTACAGGCTATACAACAGTACAGGCTATACAACAGTACAAGCTATACAACAGTACAAGCTATACAACAGTACAGGCTATACAACAGTACAGGCTATACAACAGTACAAGCTATACAACAGTACAAGCTATACAACAGTACAGGCTATACAACAGTACAAACTATACAACAGTACAAGCTATACAACAGTACAGGCTATACAACAGTACAGGCTATACAACAGTACAGGCTATACAACAATACAGGCTATACAACAGTACAGGCTATACAACAGTACAGGCTATACAACAGTACAGGCTATACAACAGTACAGGCTATACAACAGTACAGGCTATACAACAGTACAGGCTATACAACAGTACAGGCTATACAACAGTACAAGTATACAACAGTACAGGCTATACAACAGTACAGGCTATACAACAGTACAGGCTATACAACAGTACCGGCTATACAACAGTACAAGCTATACAACAGTACAAGTTATACAACAGTACAGGCTATACAACAGTACAAGCTATACAACAGGACAGGCTATACAACAGTACAAGCTATACAACAGTACAGGCTATACAACAGTACAGGCTATACAACAGTACAGGCTATACAACAGTACAGGCTATACAACAGTACAAGCTATGCAACAGTACAAGCTATACAACAGTACAGGCTATACAACAGTACAGGCTATACAACAGTACAAGCTATACAACAGTACAGGCTATACAACAGTACAGGCTATACAACAGTACAGGCTATACAACAGTACAGGCTATACAACAGTACCGGCTATACAACAGTACAAGCTATACAACAGTACAAGTTATACAACAGTACAGGCTATACAACAGTACAAGCTATACAACAGGACAGGCTATATAACAGTACAAGCTATACAACAGTACAGGCTATACAACAGTACAGGCTATACAACAGTACAGGCTATACAACAGTATAGGCTATACAACAGTACAGGCTATACAACAGTACAGGCTATACAACAGTACAGGCTATACAACAGTACAGGCTATACAACAGTACAGGCTATAGAACAGTACAGGCTATACAACAGTACAGGCTATACAACAGTACAAGCTATACAACAGTACAGGCTATACAACAGTAGAGCTATACAACAGTACAGGCTATACAACAGTACAGGCTATACAACAGTACAGGCTATACAACAGTACAGGCTATACAACAGTACAGGCTATACAACAGTACAGGCTATACAACAGTACAGGCTATACAACAGTACAGGCTATACAACAGTACAGGCTATACAACAGTACAGGCTATACAACTGTACAGGCTATACAACAGTACAGGCTATACAACAGTACAGTCTATACAACAGTACAGGCTATACAACAGTAGAGCTATACAACAGCACAGGCTATACAACAGTACAGTCTATACAACAGTACAGGCTATACAACAGTACAGGCTATACAACAATACAGGCTATACAACAGTACAGGCTATACAACAGTACAAGGTATACAACAGTACAGGCTATACAACAGTACAAGCTATACAACAGTACAGGCTATACAACAGTACAGGCTATACAACAATACAGGCTATACAACAGTACAGGCTATACAACAGTACAGGCTATACAACAATACAGGCTATACAACAGTACAGGCTATACAACAGTACAAGCTATACAACAGTACAGGCTATACAACAATACAGGCTATACAACAGTACAGGCTATACAACAGTACAGGCTATACAACAGTACAGGCTATACAACAGTACAGGCTATACAACAGTACAAGCTATACAACAGTACAGGCTATACAACAATACAGGCTATACAACAGTACAGGCTATACAACAGTACAGGCTATACAACAGTACAGGCTATACAACAGTACAAGCTATACAACAGTACAGGCTATACAACAGTAGAGCTATACAACAGTACAAGCTATACAACAGTACAGGCTATACAACAGTACAAGCTATACAACAGTACAGGCTATACAACAGTACAGACTATACAACAATACAGGCTATACAACAGTACAGGCTATACAACAGTACAGGCTATATAACAGTACAGGCTATACAACAGTACAGGCTATACAACAGTACAGGCTGTACAACAGTACAGGCTATACAACAGTACAGGCTATACAACACTACAGGCTATACAACAGTACAAGCTATACAACAGTACAGGCTATACAACAGTACAGGCTATACAACAGTACAGGCTATACAACAGTACAAGCTACACAACAGTACAAGCTATACAACAGTACAGGCTATACAACAGTACAGGCTATACAACAGTACAGGCTATACAACAGTACAAGGTATACAACAGTACAGGCTATACAACAGTACAAGCTATACAACAGTACAGGCTATACAACAGTACAGGCTATACAACAGTACAGTCTATACAACAGTACAGGCTATACAACAGTACAGGCTATACAACAGTACAAGCTATACAACAGTACAAGCTATACAACAGTACAGGCTATACAACAGTACAGGCTATACAACAGTACAGGCTATACAACAGTAGAGCTATACAACAGTACAAGCTATACAACAGTACAGGCTATACAACAGTACAGGCTATACAACAGTACAGGCTATACAACAATACAGGCTATACAACAGTACAGGCTATACAACAGTACAGGCTATACAACAGTACAGGCTATACAACAGTACAAGCTATACAACAGTACGGGCTATACAACAGTAGAGCTATACAACAGTACAAGCTATACAACAGTACAGGCTATACAACAGTACAAGCTATACAACAGTACAGGCTATACAACAGTACAGACTATACAACAATACAGGCTACACAACAGTACAGGCTATACAACAGTACAGGCTATACAACAGTACAGACTATATAACAGTACAGGCTATACAACAGTACAGGCTATACAACAGTACAGGCTATACAACAGTACAGGCTATACAACAGTACAGGCTATACAACTCTACAGGCTATACAACAGTACAAGCTATACAACAGTACAGGCTATACAACAGTACAGGCTATACAACAGTACAGGCTATACAACAGTACAAGCTATACAACAGTACAAGCTATACAACAGTACAGGCTATACAACAGTACAGGCTATACAACAGTACAGGCTATACAACAGTACAAGGTATACAACAGTACAGGCTATACAACAGTACAGGCTATACAACAGTACAGGCTATACAACAGTACAAGCTATACAACAGTACAAGGTATACAACAGTACAGGCTATACAACAGTACAAGCTATACAACAGTACAGGCTATACAACAGTACAAGCTATACAACAGTACAGGCTATACAACAGTACAGGCTATACAACAGTACAAGCTATACAACAGTACAAGCTATACAACAGTACAGGCTATACAACAGTACAGGCTATACAACAGTACAGGCTATACAACAGTACAGGCTATACAACAGTACAGGCTATACAACAGTAGAGCTATACAACAGTACAAGCTATACAACAGTACAGCTATACAACAGTACAGCTATACAACAGTACAGGCTATACAACAGTACAAGCTCTACAACAGTACGAGCTATACAACAGTACAGGCTATACAACAGTACAGGCTATACAACAGTACAGGCTATACGACAGTACAAGCTATACAACAGTACAGTCTATACAACAGTACAAGCTATACAACACTACAGGCTATACAACAGTACAAGCTATACAACAGTACAAGCTATACAACAGTACAGGCTATACAACAGTACAAGCTATACAACAGTACAAGGTATACAACAGTACAGGCTATACAACAGTACAAGCTATACAACAGTACAGGCTATACAACAGTACAAGCTATACAACAGTACAGGCTATACAACAGTACAGGCTATACAACAGTACAAGCTATACAACAGTACAAGCTATACAACAGTACAGGCTATACAACAGTACAGGCTATACAACAGTACAAGCTATACAACAGTACAAGCTATACAACAGTACAGGCTATACAACAGTACAAACTATACAACAGTACAAGCTATACAACAGTACAGGCTATACAACAATACAGGCTATACAACAGTACAGGCTATACAACAATACAGGCTATACAACAGTACAGGCTATACAACAGTACAGGCTATACAACAGTACAGGCTATACAACAGTACAGGCTATACAACAGTACAGGCTATACAACAGTACAGGCTATACAACAGTACAAGTATACAACAGTACAGGCTATACAACAGTACAGGCTATACAACAGTACAGGCTATACAACAGTACCGGCTATACAACAGTACAAGCTATACAACAGTACAAGTTATACAACAGTACAGGCTATACAACAGTACAAGCTATACAACAGGACAGGCTATACAACAGTACAAGCTATACAACAGTACAGGCTATACAACAGTACAGGCTATACAACAGTACAGGCTATACAACAGTACAGGCTATACAACAGTACAGGCTATACAACAGTACAAGCTATGCAACAGTACAAGCTATACAACAGTACAGGCTATACAACAGTACAGGCTATACAACAGTACAAGCTATACAACAGTACAGGCTATACAACAGTACAGGCTATACAACAGTACAGGCTATACAACAGTACAGGCTATACAACAGTACCGGCTATACAACAGTACAAGCTATACAACAGTACAAGTTATACAACAGTACAGGCTATACAACAGTACAAGCTATACAACAGGACAGGCTATATAACAGTACAAGCTATACAACAGTACAGGCTATACAACAGTACAGGCTATACAACAGTACAGGCTATACAACAGTATAGGCTATACAACAGTACAGGCTATACAACAGTACAGGCTATACAACAGTACAGGCTATACAACAGTACAGGCTATACAACAGTACAGGCTATAGAACAGTACAGGCTATACAACAGTACAGGCTATACAACAGTACAAGCTATACAACAGTACAGGCTATACAACAGTAGAGCTATACAACAGTACAGGCTATACAACAGTACAGGCTATACAACAGTACAGGCTATACAACAGTACAGGCTATACAACAGTACAGGCTATACAACAGTACAGGCTATACAACAGTACAGGCTATACAACAGTACAGGCTATACAACAGTACAGGCTATACAACTGTACAGGCTATACAACAGTACAGGCTATACAACAGTACAGTCTATACAACAGTACAGGCTATACAACAGTAGAGCTATACAACAGCACAGGCTATACAACAGTACAGTCTATACAACAGTACAGGCTATACAACAGTACAGGCTATACAACAATACAGGCTATACAACAGTACAGGCTATACAACAGTACAAGGTATACAACAGTACAGGCTATACAACAGTACAAGCTATACAACAGTACAGGCTATACAACAGTACAGGCTATACAACAATACAGGCTATACAACAGTACAGGCTATACAACAGTACAGGCTATACAACAATACAGGCTATACAACAGTACAGGCTATACAACAGTACAAGCTATACAACAGTACAGGCTATACAACAATACAGGCTATACAACAGTACAGGCTATACAACAGTACAGGCTATACAACAGTACAGGCTATACAACAGTACAGGCTATACAACAGTACAAGCTATACAACAGTACAGGCTATACAACAATACAGGCTATACAACAGTACAGGCTATACAACAGTACAGGCTATACAACAGTACAGGCTATACAACAGTACAAGCTATACAACAGTACAGGCTATACAACAGTAGAGCTATACAACAGTACAAGCTATACAACAGTACAGGCTATACAACAGTACAAGCTATACAACAGTACAGGCTATACAACAGTACAGACTATACAACAATACAGGCTATACAACAGTACAGGCTATACAACAGTACAGGCTATATAACAGTACAGGCTATACAACAGTACAGGCTATACAACAGTACAGGCTGTACAACAGTACAGGCTATACAACAGTACAGGCTATACAACACTACAGGCTATACAACAGTACAAGCTATACAACAGTACAGGCTATACAACAGTACAGGCTATACAACAGTACAGGCTATACAACAGTACAAGCTACACAACAGTACAAGCTATACAACAGTACAGGCTATACAACAGTACAGGCTATACAACAGTACAGGCTATACAACAGTACAAGGTATACAACAGTACAGGCTATACAACAGTACAAGCTATACAACAGTACAGGCTATACAACAGTACAGGCTATACAACAGTACAGTCTATACAACAGTACAGGCTATACAACAGTACAGGCTATACAACAGTACAAGCTATACAACAGTACAAGCTATACAACAGTACAGGCTATACAACAGTACAGGCTATACAACAGTACAGGCTATACAACAGTAGAGCTATACAACAGTACAAGCTATACAACAGTACAGGCTATACAACAGTACAGGCTATACAACAGTACAGGCTATACAACAATACAGGCTATACAACAGTACAGGCTATACAACAGTACAGGCTATACAACAGTACAGGCTATACAACAGTACAAGCTATACAACAGTACGGGCTATACAACAGTAGAGCTATACAACAGTACAAGCTATACAACAGTACAGGCTATACAACAGTACAAGCTATACAACAGTACAGGCTATACAACAGTACAGACTATACAACAATACAGGCTACACAACAGTACAGGCTATACAACAGTACAGGCTATACAACAGTACAGACTATATAACAGTACAGGCTATACAACAGTACAGGCTATACAACAGTACAGGCTATACAACAGTACAGGCTATACAACAGTACAGGCTATACAACTCTACAGGCTATACAACAGTACAAGCTATACAACAGTACAGGCTATACAACAGTACAGGCTATACAACAGTACAGGCTATACAACAGTACAAGCTATACAACAGTACAAGCTATACAACAGTACAGGCTATACAACAGTACAGGCTATACAACAGTACAGGCTATACAACAGTACAAGGTATACAACAGTACAGGCTATACAACAGTACAAGCTATACAACAGTACAGGCCATACAACAGTACAGGCTATACAACAGTACAGGCTATACAACAGTACAAGCTATACAACAGTACAAGCTATACAACAGTACAGGCTATACAACAGTAGAGCTATACAACAGTACAAGCTATACAACAGTAGAGGCTATACAACAGTACAGGCTATACAACAGTACAAGCTATACAACAGTACAAGCTATACAACAGTACAGGCTATACAACATTACAGGCTATACAACAGTACAGGCTATACAACAGTACAAGCTATACAACAGTACAGGCTATACAACAGTACAGACTATACAACAATACAGGCTATACAACAGTACAGGCTATACAACAGTACAGGCTACACTACAGTACAAGCTATACAACAGTACAGGCTATACAACAGTACAGGCTATACAACAGTACAGGCTATACAACAATACAGGCTATACAACAGTACAGGCTATACAACAGTACAAGGTATACAACAGTACAGGCTATACAACAGTACAAGCTATACAACAGTACAGGCTATACAACAATACAGGCTATACAACAGTACAGGCTATACAACAGTAGAGCTATACAACAGTACAGGCTATACAACAGTACAGGCTATACAACAGTAGAGCTATACAACACTACAGGCTATACAACAGTACAGGCTATACAACAGTAGAGCTATACAACAGTACCAGCTATACAACAGTACAAGCTATACAACAGTACAGGCTATACAACAGTACAGGCTATACAACAGTACAAGCTACACAACAGTACAGCTATACAACAGTACAGCTATACAACAGTACAGGCTATACAACAGTACAAGCTATACAACAGTACGAGCTATACAACAGTACAGGCTATACAACAGTACAGGCTATACAACAGTACAGGCTATACGACAGTACAAGCTATACAACAGTACAGTCTATACAACAGTACAAGCTATACAACACTACAGGCTATACAACAGTACAAGCTATACAACAGTACAAGCTATACAACAGTACAGGCTATACAACAGTACAAGCTATACAACAGTACAAGGTATACAACAGTAAAGGCTATACAACAGTACAAGCTATACAACAGTACAGGCTATACAACAGTACAAGCTATACAACAGTACAGGCTATACAACAGTACAGGCTGTACAACAGTACAAGCTATACAACAGTACAAGCTATACAACAGTACAGGCTATACAACAGTACAGGCTATACAACAGTACAAGCTATACAACAGTACAAGCTATACAACAGTACAGGCTATACAACAGTACAAACTATACAACAGTACAAGCTATACAACAGTACAGGCTATACAACAGTACAGGCTATACAACAGTACAGGCTATACAACAATACAGGCTATACAACAGTACAGGCTATACAACAGTATAGGCTATACAACAGTACAGGCTATACAACAGTACAAGCTATACAACAGTACAGGCTATACAACAGTACAGGCTATACAACAGTACAGGCTATACAACAGTACCGGCTATACAACAGTACAAGCTATACAACAGTACAAGTTATACAACAGTACAGGCTATACAACAGTACAAGCTATACAACAGGACAGGCTATACAACAGTACAAGCTATACAACAGTACAGGCTATACAACAGTACAGGCTATACAACAGTACAGGCTATACAACAGTACAGTCTATACAACAGTACAGGCTATACAACAGTACAAGCTATACAACAGTACAAGCTATACAACAGTACAGGCTATACAACAGTACAAGCTATACAACAGTACAGGCTATACAACAGTACAGGCTATACAACAGTACAGGCTATACAACAGTACAGGCTATACAACAGTACCGGCTATACAACAGTACAAGCTATACAACAGTACAAGTTATACAACAGTACAGGCTATACAACAGTACGACCTATACAACAGGACAGGCTATATAACAGTACAAGCTATACAACAGTACAGGCTATACAACAGTACAGGCTATACAACAGTACAGGCTATACAACAGTACAGGCTATACAACAGTACAGGCTATACAACAGTACAGGCTATACAACAGTACAGGCTATACAACAGTACAGGCTATAGAACAGTACAGGCTATACAACAGTACAGGCTATACAACAGTACAAGCTATACAACAGTACAGGCTATACGACAGTAGAGCTATAAAACAGTACAGGCTATACAACAGTACAGGCTATACAACAGTACAGGCTATACAACAGTACAGGCTATACAACAGTACAGGCTATACAACAGTACAGGCTATACAACAGTACAGGCTATACAACAGTACAGTCTATACAACAGTACAGGCTATACAACAGTAGAGCTATACAACAGTACAGGCTATACAACAGTACAGTCTATACAACAGTACAGGCTATACAACAGTAGAGCTATACAACAGTACAAGCTATACAACAGTACAGGCTATACAACAGTACAGGCTATACAACAGTACGGGCTATACAACAATACAGGCTATACAACAGTACAGGCTATACAACAGTACAGGCTATACAACAGTACAGGCTATACAACAGTACAAGCTATACAACAGTACAGGCTATACAACATTAGAGCTATACAACAGTACAAGCTATACAACAGTACAGGCTATACAACAGTACAAGCTATACAACAGTACAGGCTATACAACAGTACAGACTATACAACAATACAGGCTATACAACAGTACAGGCTATACAACAGTACAGGCTATACAACAGTACAGGCTATATAACAGTACAGGCTATACAACAGTACAGGCTATACAACAGTACAGGCTATACAACAGTACAGGCTATACAACAGTACAGGCTATACAACTCTACAGGCTATACAACAGTACAAGCTATACAACAGTACAGGCTATACAACAGTACAGGCTATACAACAGTACAAACTATACAACAGTACAAGCTATACAACAGTACAGGCTATACAACAGTACAGGCTATACAACAGTACAGGCTATACAACAATACAGGCTATACAACAGTACAGGCTATACAACAGTATAGGCTATACAACAGTACAGGCTATACAACAGTACAAGCTATACAACAGTACAGGCTATACAACAGTACAGGCTATACAACAGTACAGGCTATACAACAGTACCGGCTATACAACAGTACAAGCTATACAACAGTACAAGTTATACAACAGTACAGGCTATACAACAGTACAAGCTATACAACAGGACAGGCTATACAACAGTACAAGCTATACAACAGTACAGGCTATACAACAGTACAGGCTATACAACAGTACAGGCTATACAACAGTACAGTCTATACAACAGTACAGGCTATACAACAGTACAAGCTATACAACAGTACAAGCTATACAACAGTACAGGCTATACAACAGTACAAGCTATACAACAGTACAGGCTATACAACAGTACAGGCTATACAACAGTACAGGCTATACAACAGTACAGGCTATACAACAGTACCGGCTATACAACAGTACAAGCTATACAACAGTACAAGTTATACAACAGTACAGGCTATACAACAGTACGACCTATACAACAGGACAGGCTATATAACAGTACAAGCTATACAACAGTACAGGCTATACAACAGTACAGGCTATACAACAGTACAGGCTATACAACAGTACAGGCTATACAACAGTACAGGCTATACAACAGTACAGGCTATACAACAGTACAGGCTATACAACAGTACAGGCTATACAACAGTACAGGCTATAGAACAGTACAGGCTATACAACAGTACAGGCTATACAACAGTACAAGCTATACAACAGTACAGGCTATACGACAGTAGAGCTATAAAACAGTACAGGCTATACAACAGTACAGGCTATACAACAGTACAGGCTATACAACAGTACAGGCTATACAACAGTACAGGCTATACAACAGTACAGGCTATACAACAGTACAGGCTATACAACAGTACAGTCTATACAACAGTACAGGCTATACAACAGTAGAGCTATACAACAGTACAGGCTATACAACAGTACAGTCTATACAACAGTACAGGCTATACAACAGTAGAGCTATACAACAGTACAAGCTATACAACAGTACAGGCTATACAACAGTACAGGCTATACAACAGTACGGGCTATACAACAATACAGGCTATACAACAGTACAGGCTATACAACAGTACAGGCTATACAACAGTACAGGCTATACAACAGTACAAGCTATACAACAGTACAGGCTATACAACATTAGAGCTATACAACAGTACAAGCTATACAACAGTACAGGCTATACAACAGTACAAGCTATACAACAGTACAGGCTATACAACAGTACAGACTATACAACAATACAGGCTATACAACAGTACAGGCTATACAACAGTACAGGCTATACAACAGTACAGGCTATATAACAGTACAGGCTATACAACAGTACAGGCTATACAACAGTACAGGCTATACAACAGTACAGGCTATACAACAGTACAGGCTATACAACTCTACAGGCTATACAACAGTACAAGCTATACAACAGTACAGGCTATACAACAGTACAGGCTATACAACAGTACAGTCTATACAACAGTACAAGCTATACAACAGTACAAGCTATACAACAGTACAAGCTATACAACAGTACAGGCTATACAACAGTAGAGCTATACAACAGTACAGGCTATACAACAGTACAGGCTATACAACAGTACAGGCTATACAACAGTACAAGGTATACAACAGTACAGGCTATACAACAGTACAAGCTATACAACAGTACAGGCTATACAACAGTACAGGCTATACAACAGTACAGGCTATACAACAGTACAAGCTATACAACAGTACAAGCTATACAACAGTACAGGCTATACAACAGTAGAGCTATACAACAGTACAAGCTATACAACAGTACAGGCTATACAACAGTACAGGCTATACAACAGTACAAGCTATACAACAGTACAAGCTATACAACAGTACAGGCTATACAACAGTACAGGCTATACAACAGTACAAGCTATACAACAGTACAAGCTATACAACAGTACAGGCTATACAACAGTACAGACTATACAACAATACAGGCTATACAACAGTACAGGCTATACAACAGTACAGGCTATACAACAGTACAAGCTATACAACAGTACAGGCTATTCAACAGTACAGGCTATACAACAATACAGGCTATACAACAGTACAGGCTATACAACAGTACAAGGTATACAACAGTACAGGCTATACAACAGTACAAACTATACAACAGTACAGGCTATACAACAATACAGGCTATACAACAGTACAGGCTATACAACAGTAGAGCTATACAACAGTACAGGCTATACAACAGTACAGGCTATACAACAGTAGAGCTATACAATAGTACAGGCTATACAACAGTACAGGCTATACAACAGTAGAGCTATACAACAGTACCAGCTATACAACAGTACAAGCTATACAACAGTACAGGCTATACAACAGTACAGGCTATACAACAGTACAAGCTATACAACAGTACAGCTATACAACAGTACAGCTATACAACAGTACAGGCTATACAACAGTACAAGCTCTACAACAGTACGAGCTATACAACAGTACAGGCTATACAACAGTACAGGCTATACAACAGTACAGGCTATACGACAGTACAAGCTATACAACAGTACAGTCTATACAACAGTACAAGCTATACAACACTACAGGCTATACAACAGTACAAGCTATACAACAGTACAAGCTATACAACAGTACAGGCTATACAACAGTACAAGCTATACAACAGTACAAGGTATACAACAGTACAGGCTATACAACAGTACAAGCTATACAACAGTACAGGCTATACAACAGTACAAGCTATACAACAGTACAGGCTATACAACAGTACAGGCTATACAACAGTACAAGCTATACAACAGTACAAGCTATACAACAGTACAGGCTATACAACAGTACAGGCTATACAACAGTACAAGCTATACAACAGTACAAGCTATACAACAGTACAGGCTATACAACAGTACAAACTATACAACAGTACAAGCTATACAACAGTACAGGCTATACAACAGTACAGGCTATACAACAGTACAGGCTATACAACAATACAGGCTATACAACAGTACAGGCTATACAACAGTACAGGCTATACAACAGTACAGGCTATACAACAGTACAGGCTATACAACAGTACAGGCTATACAACAGTACAGGCTATACAACAGTACAGGCTATACAACAGTACAATTATACAACAGTACAGGCTATACAACAGTACAGGCTATACAACAGTACAGGCTATACAACAGTACCGGCTATACAACAGTACAAGCTATACAACAGTACAAGTTATACAACAGTACAGGCTATACAACAGTACAAGCTATACAACAGGACAGGCTATACAACAGTACAAGCTATACAACAGTACAGGCTATACAACAGTACAGGCTATACAACAGTACAGGCTATACAACAGTACAGGCTATACAACAGTACAGGCTATACAACAGTACAAGCTATGCAACAGTACAAGCTATACAACAGTACAGGCTATACAACAGTACAGGCTATACAACAGTACAAGCTATACAACAGTACAGGCTATACAACAGTACAGGCTATACAACAGTACAGGCTATACAACAGTACAGGCTATACAACAGTACCGGCTATACAACAGTACAAGCTATACAACAGTACAAGTTATACAACAGTACAGGCTATACAACAGTACAAGCTATACAACAGGACAGGCTATATAACAGTACAAGCTATACAACAGTACAGGCTATACAACAGTACAGGCTATACAACAGTACAGGCTATACAACAGTATAGGCTATACAACAGTACAGGCTATACAACAGTACAGGCTATACAACAGTACAGGCTATACAACAGTACAGGCTATACAACAGTACAGGCTATAGAACAGTACAGGCTATACAACAGTACAGGCTATACAACAGTACAAGCTATACAACAGTACAGGCTATACAACAGTAGAGCTATACAACAGTACAGGCTATACAACAGTACAGGCTATACAACAGTACAGGCTATACAACAGTACAGGCTATACAACAGTACAGGCTATACAACAGTACAGGCTATACAACAGTACAGGCTATACAACAGTACAGGCTATACAACAGTACAGGCTATACAACAGTACAGGCTATACAACAGTACAGGCTATACAACTGTACAGGCTATACAACAGTACAGGCTATACAACAGTACAGTCTATACAACAGTACAGGCTATACAACAGTAGAGCTATACAACAGCACAGGCTATACAACAGTACAGTCTATACAACAGTACAGGCTATACAACAGTACAGGCTATACAACAATACAG
>OZ024744.1:108818212-108870712 GCA_964016885.1 Eledone cirrhosa
CTCCTAGAGGTCACTATTCTTGGAGGCAATCATCAAGGAGAAAATGCATTTATTCCCAAGATTCCCCTTTCCCCTTCCCTACCGAGCTGCCATTCAAATTCTCAAGACTTCAGTTCCCTGTTAGAACCAGTTTTGCTAAGTTCGTATATAAAGCTCAGGCTCAGAGTTTCACAGTTGTAGAATTGAATACAAGAGAACCACTTTTTAGCCATGGACAGTTATATGTAGGTTGTTCACAAGTGGAAACACCTAGAAGTCTTCATATATTATGCAGGAACAGTAAAACGAAGTATCTGGTGTATCTGGAAGATATTTTTACTGTTTATTTTCTTATAACACACACACCACGGTCTCGCCTCATACTGTAGACCGTACAAACATCCAATACAGTCATTTTCTCTTCTACCTGTCTTAACTTATCATCTGTTTACCTGGGCAAAGCTGGGTACGTCAGCTACTTAAATATCAACCAATATCAACGATATTAAAAACTTCGATATGCGATAATCATAATATAAACTGTAGCGCATATACAAATAGATGTGTGTCTGTGTAGAAACATATAATTATTGTGATTGGGGGGGGGGGGAGACATGCCCTTCCCCTCCAGTTCCACCGTCCCTACCACACCTTTTAGCAATGTAAGTGAAATGGTAAGTCTTCAACTAGAAATGAAAGGACAATCGGAGACGAAAAAGCCAAATAAAGAAGGAGTCACTGTGCGATCACTGAAATTGTTAGAAATAGCAACCACATCATCCTCATACATTCTACTACCATGAAAAGGGAACACTTTCAATGTAGTCTGAGGTTCAAAAGACAATAAAGAAGTGATGGGCATGACCGGAATCCTTTTGATCCTAGGTCTGATTGATCTTCACTATCTTAGGCTGTGTATTGGCAGTATCGGTAGAGGGTCGGGCGCCATTGTTTCCAGCATAATTACGTCCCTTTATGGTCTGAGTTAAAATCCCGCCGAGGTTAACTTTGCCTTTCATCCTTACGGGGTCGATAAAATAAAGTACCAGTAATGTACTGGTTAATTGCTGGCCTTGTGCCAATAGTAGAAACAATTATCTTGGGCTAAACAACAACAGCAATAATGATTTCTAATTTAAAGAAAAGGGTTAATAAAAAATTTTTTTTTCTAATTTATCGATTTCAATTCTAGAGGAAGGGCAAAATCGATTAAATCAACCCCAGTAATTGACTAGTGCCTTATTTTATCGACTCCGGAAGGAAGAAAAGTAAAGTTGACCTGAGCGGAATTTGAACTATAACTAACATCATAATTTACCCTAACCCTAACCCTAACACAACAATAACAATAATAATTTCTACTATACGCACAAAGCCTGTCATTTTTTTGGAGGAGGGGGGGGGGGGTTTAGATTAAATAGGCCCCAGTGCATTAGTTTATCGACCCCGTAAGGAGACAAAGCTAACCGCGGCAGGATTTGATCTCAGAACGTAAAGGGCCGTAACTCTATTCCGCAAAGCATGTTGTCCGACGCTCTACCGATACTGCCAATCGACCGCCCTTTGTTTCTAATGTAAGCACGAGGTCAACAATTTGTGAGGACAGGAAAGTCAATCGACCACAATACTTGACTTGTTGACAGCAGCGGGATTAGAACTGAGAACGTAAACATCTGTAATTAAATACTGCAAAGAATTGTGTCTGATGCTCTACCAATTCTGCCAATCCACCGCCCTAACATCAACAACCATAAAAAAAAAACAAAAAAACAATAGAAAGACTTAATCAAACGAATCCAACAATATTTCGTCAGCTCGTAAAATATTTGTTTCTACTTTAGGCACAAGGCCAGCAATTACCCAGTTCATTACTGGTACTTTATTTTATCGACCCCGTAAGGATGAAAGGTAAAGTCAACCTCGGCGGGATTTGAACTCAGATCGTAAAGGGACGTAACTATGCTGGAAAGCATGGCGTCCGACCCTCTACCGATACTGCCGTAAAATATTGTTGGATTTTTGTGATATTCGTTTTGACTGACTGCGAGGTCTTCTTTACATTTCATCCTTTCCCAGGTCAATAAAGAAAGTATCAGTCGAAAGTGAGTACAGTCATATCACTCACTCTCTCTCTCTCTTCTCTTTCACTTCACTCCTGGATGTTTCAATGGATTAACCCTTTAGTATTTAAACCAGCCATATCCGGCCACAACTCTCTCGCCTCTTTCTGCTTAAACCAGCTGTAACTGGCCGCTCATACTGACATTAAGGTATTGTTCTCAAAATAAATAACATCAAAATCTCATAGATTCGATATTATGTGAGATAATTATGTAAAGATAAAGCCTTTACCTTGAAAATACAATAGTATATATAAGAATGTTTGCAACAAAACAACTTTAAGGGAACTTCACCAGTCCGGCCTCCTGTCATTTGAATCAAAATTACACACACACACACACACACACACACACACACACACACACACACACACACACACACACACACACACACACACACACAATATGATATACTTATATATATATCATTTAAAAACATGCTGCTACAAAAAGGTTAAGTGCAGAGAAAAGCTTATATCATAAGTAGTTAAGAAAATTAAAAAAGTTAATGAGAGGGCATGCAACTCAAATATAAACTTAAACATACATCTCCAAAATGGAGATGTATGTTTTGTACTCTTCGTCAGATATCATTTTGTCTCCTCTGTTCAACTATGTGGTGCTTTGGATGATGTGTCTTGAGAGCCTAATTGATAACTCTTCAATCTATATTGGATTTCTTACCTTGATGTATTTATTTACTCAACATAACATTAACTTCTTTGGACGGTTTGAAAAATAATAATTATTATGACTGAATTACATTGTCGAACTTTTTTTAATGTATTATTAAAAATATCTTTGGGAGATGTATTTGAAAATTCATATTTGAATTACATGCCTTCTTTTATTAACCTTTTTAACTACTTATGATACATGGTTTTTCACTGTACTTAATTTTTCTGTAACAGCATGTTTTTTTTTTAATTAATCTTTTACATTTTTAATGCATTTATCTGCTCCTAATTCTTATTGCATTTATATGCTCTTATTTTTCATATGCTTCTCACTTTACAAGACACTAGGACGCATTACTGAAGTCACGTACACCTACCAATTTCTTCCCTTCGACACAGTCACACCCATGTGACACTCCACCCAGCCTTGACTCCCCCCTTTTTTTAATTTCCTTTCCTAAACTACTCTAACTACTCTTACGTGTATCTGTTCTCTCCTTATCCGAACTTTCTTGAAGAAGGACTTCTGTCCGAAACGTTGACACCTCCTCCACTTCCACCAAGCGGGAACCTAATATAACTGAGGAAAAAGTGCCTCCCGTGTTTCATTTATTAACTATGTGTGTGTGTGTGTGTGTGTGTGTGTGTGTCTGGCAATATATATATATATATATATATATATATATATATATATATATATATATATAAAATATGATTCCAGTTCCTCAGTGAAATAACAACCCAACCAGGAGGAACTGGGCATATCAGAGTATTGACAAAATTATACACCTCAACAACATATGTACTTGTCTATACCATACTAATTCGGACTGCCTGAAGAGGTCACAGCCAAAGATGGCTGTCACCGAAATATATATAGCAGTAATAAACGAAGCTAAATTTTAAACATTTGACTTTTTATTTTACTTTATTTTACATTACTCCGTAGTAACCAAACCAACCTGCGCACTTCGTCGAGTGCTCCAGCCTGCATACTGAGGTGTTGGTTTACAACCAACATATACTCAAAATCTGTATGTATATATATATATGCACACACACACACACACACACACACACACACACACACACACACACACACACACACACACACACACACACACACACACACACACACACACACACACACACACACACATATATGAATATTAGATATATGAAAGTTAGATAAACAGACAGACAGATACATAGATAGATAGATATATTTCTTTATTTGCCACAGGGGCGTACAAACATGGGACATTACAAGACGTGACGGCGGGGGTTTTACATAAAAATAACTTTAACATTAATAAATAACATTAAACTATAATAAAATAAACTATAATAAAATAAACTATAATAAAATAAACTATAATAAAATAAACTATAATAAAATAAACTATAATAAAATAAACTATAATAAAATAACAATTGAAATCCCCAGTAGGGGGGACGTTACTGCAGAGTTGTTTTACACCCCGTAGATAGAACAACCCTCAACACCAGGAACACGTTTTGTAGGTGTTCCTGTCTTCCCTCTGTTTATCTTCCTCAACCTACAGGTTTATATACAGAGAAGGCCCATTCACTCGGGCGATTTTTGCCACATTCACCCACCTTTCAGCGAATTTACTGGGGTGTAGCACCTCTCTCTCCACTCTCACCTTCCTTCTGAAGTGATATTTAAAGAAGGTGATAAGGTGTTGTCCGGAGAGAAAGGTGTTTGCCCTCAGTCCTTTTAACCTCGTCCACCATATTACCTCTTTCGTCATAGTCCCCAGACAGAGGAAAGCCGCCTCTCCTTCGTTCTTAAATGAAGGCGGCGGGGTGATCCTCCCGATGGACTCGACTGACAACCGGATGCGTCCTACACGTGACAGCAGCTGTTCGACATAATTCCACAGGTCGGTCACCCCTGGGCACTGAACAATTGCGTGCAGAACGGTTTCGATGTCCTGCTCGCATCTTGGACAGGTCCTTTTGGCAGGATCTCTGCCAGAGCGTCCGTGCCTGTAGATTTTGTCTCGAACTGGTAGAGCTCCTCGGTAGCACTGCCAGGCCAGAGACCTCTGGAAGTTGTCCATAGGCCCTGGACGGAAAGTCCTCCCGAACAGACTGGTCAGTTCGTCCTCCTCGAGAACGTCGTCGCACTTATCCTCCACTAATCCCCTATAGAATGTCGAAGTGGAGTCTCCGCTGATTGCCGTTTCCGCTTGGTAGAAGGCTGTGAGCGCCTGTAGGCACTCAAGGTGCCAGGCACCCATTTTCGGTCTTCGCTTGACCCAGGACTGCAGCTCTGTTAATGAGACGAGTTGTGGAAGAACTCGTCTCACAAACGACAGCCACACCGGTTCACCGGTCAGGAATACCTGGAGATGGCGTAGCCTTAGCGCATGTTTTCGCATCATCAGCCACGGCATGCCCAGCCCTCCGTTAGAAGGGTGTTGACAGCAGATGGATCTCCTCACCAATGGAGCCTGTTTCTTCCAGAGGAACTTGAAGAGTAAGCGTTCCATTTTGGTAAGGTATTCGCGGGGGCAAGGCACGACTATCAAGCGGTAGTAGATGACGGAAGCTATGTAAGTGTTCGCCAACTCCGCTCGACCTTTCAAGGAGAGTTTGCACTCAGCCCACTTCTGGGTGAGTGCAAACACCTTTGCTGTGACCTCGTTCCAGTTCTTGTCCACCTGGAGGTCTGGACCGAACCAGACCCCGAGCAATTTCACCGGTCCTTCCGTCCAGCGTCCAACGACACTGTCGGAATGCATGGGTTTGCCTCTCCATGTGCCGAGTTGCAAACCGACAGACTTGTTTGGGTTTAGTCTTGCTCGTGTCAACGTTTCGTATTCCTGTAATAGGTTGCCGATTACCCTGATTTCCGAGGTTTTCGACACCATTACGGTTATGTCGTCAGCATAGGCTGACGCTGCTTTCCGCAGTTCTGGTTCGATCGGGATGCCATGCAACAGCTCCAACTTCCGCAGTAACGACTCGAGAGTCAGTACATACAGAATGGAGGAGAGAGGGCATCCCTGATAGATGGAACGTATGATTTGGAATGCCTCTGATAGGTAGCCATTCACCTTGACTGCCGAGCAGATGCTGGTGTGCATGGCAGCGATCAGGCCTCTGAAGATGGGACCGAAGCCGGCCGCCTTGAGAACTGCTTCCAAGTATTGATGGTCGACCCTATCAAATGCCTTAGACTAAACTAAATTGATCAGAGCCCCACCGAAGCCAGGTATACACCCTACTCTCTCTATGATGTATAGCATGATGTGGAGGTTGTCGTGTATGGACCTGGTCGGGATTGCACACGTTTGGGCTTCCCCTACCAGGTTCTCGACGACAAGCGCCAGCCTTGCTGCTAACACCTTGGCCACAATCTTTAACTCTGTGTTAAGCAGAGTTATGGGCCTGAAATTGCTTATCTCATCCCCCTTGTTCTCATCTTTCTTGATCAACGTTACTACGCATCTGCCTACAGAACTGGGAATCCCCCCGTTCTGCTGCCAGTTGCAGTATACCGCTTCGGACACACCAGAGAACAAGTCTGGCATGCCTATGTAAAACTCATAGGGTAGACCATCTAAACCGGGTGATTTGCGTTTCCCGCAGCGGCCTAGGGCATCTTATATTTCGCTCGCTGTGATCGGCCTTTCGCAGCTCTCTGCATCCGTGCTCGAGAGTCGCGGTACGCCGTCGATCTAAGAGCTGAAGTCCATCACCTCGCTCGATGTACCGCTTTGCCCGAACAGTTGTGCAAAATGCTGCTGGAAGGCCGTGCACATCTGCCTGGATTCAAGTATAATGCGTCCATCTTTGTCTTGCAAAGACCGAATTGTGGATTTGTTGCCACTTTTCACCTCTACCACTCGGGCCCAGCTAACAGCTTTGACTCCCTCGTTTCTTAGAGCACGTGTTCTACTTCTGACAATACAACCTTCGCGTTTCACGTTGAAGAACTGGTCTAGTGCCGTTCTCGCCGCTAACACGTCAGCTGTACTGCCATTCCTAAGTGCCTCTTCTATTTTAGCTACCAGTTCCTTTTCAGTTTTATTTTTTTCTAAAGCTACTTCCTTGCTAAATGCTATCGATTCTATTTTAATTGCTCTCTTGAGAGAGCACCACCACCTGTTGTTGACGATCTCCCCCATCAACTGGCACTTAACTAAGGTGCTAATCCGTTTACTGTAGGCCTTACGCGCCGGGAGCGACATGTTTAGCTTCCAGTATCCGGGTCTCTGTCGATGTGTTCTATCAAGGTTGACTACGCAGGTGACTAATTTGTGGTCTGAATAGGCAACCATGTACATTTGTGGACAGCTTAATGTGTCCTTATCATTGTGCCTAATTAAAAATCTATCTAAATACGATCTAGAAGACCCAGTGCGGTTGCTCCATGTCCACAGTGGTGCACTTGGGAAGTCTAGTCGATATCTATTAGCCAGTTGGAATTGGCTGATGAGATTTTTGAGGCTATTACACTCCACTCTATTATCACAAGCTCCTACATAGTCCCAACGTGCGCCTAAGATACCATTCCAGTCCCCTGCTAACACTAAGGAGCGAGACGTTCCCAGCAATGGCTCCAGACGCTTGAAGAACTCTGGTCGCGATGTCATAGTCGGGGCATATACGGCCACCAGTCTGAAAGCTCCACCTTCATTACCATTCACGTCCAAGACCACCAGGCTGCCCTCCGGGTCCAAATGAATCGTCTGCATTTTGAGATCCAAGTTTTTTCAAAACAGAACAGCAACTCCCCCTCCACCTCCTGACTGAGAGTGAGATGCGTAGATCGCAAAATCAACGATCATGGGGTTATCTGCTGCTTGTCGTGAATCCTGGACTCGGTGATGGCTATCACATCTATACAATGTGACCTGAGATCATTTAAAAGCTGGCCCTGTTTCCAGGACATGCCTAGGCCACGTACATTCAAACATCCAACTTGTATAGTCGCCATGTTGGTGAAGAAGAGTTAAGGAGAGAAAAGGCAGGAGCATTTACCTTTTCGTTTCCTGGCGGTCGGGTTGTTCGATCTCCATGTCCAGATTGGGGGTGTTTGGGGAGTGAGGGAATCATTTTAGCAGGACATGGTTAAGGGGCTTTTGGCAAAGGGGGGGGGGGGGCATATCATGTGGGAAGTTCTCTTTTAAAGTTTCATACTGTAGGGTTGTTACCCTGATAAGTTTGAGGTTTGGGGGTGGGTCGTTGGTGGGGAAGGTTTTCCCTTCCGTTTGTAATGTGGGGTCTTTTGGACAGTTTCCACCAGTTCTTTGTTTCTTGTTTTTATGTATGTGTAATGTGTTTTGTTTTTATGTGTACTGTTTCTGTTTGTAGTTTTCTTTTTGTGGTTGTGGTTTATGATTGTGGTGGTGTGGGTGTTTGTTTTGTTGGTGAAGTCTTTGGTTGTGATGGTGGTGATTGTGCTGTTGGTGTGTTTGTCGTTTGTGGCGGTGTGTTTATGGGTGGGTTAGGTGTGTGCGTGTTTTCTGTAGATGTTTTTGTGTCTATTTTGTGTCTTTTTTTGTTTTTTGGATTTTTGGGGTCCCTCTTCATTCTCACTTGGAGATGTAGAGGTTCCCGTGTCTGAGACTTCTGAATCAGGGGTAGATGGGAGGGGTATGTTGTGTGGTGGAGTGTTTGTGCAGGTGTTTGTGGAAGTATTTGACAGAGAGGGAGGAGGCAATGGAGGGTTTTTCAGTGGTCTGTGGTGGTGTGGGAGTGGATGTTTCAGGTTTTTGTGTTGTGTTTGGTTTGGGGTGTTGATGTTGGGGTTTTGGTGTTGGTAATAACACTTTGTTTGTCCTCGGTTTGTTTAAGAGAGGGCAAAAGGCCTTTAAGTGTGTGGTTTTCCCACACTTATGGCACTGAGGTCTTTTCCCCTCCACTAAAATAGAGATGACATCTTCCTCAAGGACGATCCTGTCCGGTATTTTCTCAACTCTCTCTGGCCTCATTTGTACCAGAACCTCGATGCAGGTTCCAAACCAGTTATTCCGGTCAGTCCTGTCTACAGATAGCAGGGTGTCCTCATCCTTCTTCAGGATGCAGCGTAGGATCCACCATATGTTGACCTCTGCTGGGATCCTGGTTATTTTTATTTCGTAGGATCATCTTCCCATGTATGTGGGGAAGAAGTTGTGTTGATCCGTTTTTATTGGGTGAACCGAGTGTTTTTGTGTCAGATTTTCGCTCTTAAAGAGCATTGGCACACTTCCATACTGTTTAGCTCTTTGGAGGTATGCCACGTCTGGCTTGATATCTTTTAGTGCAGCTTCAATAGTGCTTGTTGGGAGCGTTATGGGTTTTTTGGTAATGATGTCAACTGTTCTATAGATAGATATATTTCTTTATTTGCCACAAGGGCGCACAAGAAAAGGGGACAATACAAAGACATGCCGAGGATTTTACATACAGTCGTGTAAAAATATAAAAATAATCAATTACAACAATCGAAATCCCCAATAGGGGGGTGGCGCCACAAATGGGTTGTTTAATACCCCGTCGATAGAACAACCATCAACTCCAGGAGCGTGTTGTGCAAGTGCTCCTTTCTTCACTTTGCTCTCTTCTTCAACCTACAGGCTTATAAACAGAGAAGGCCCAATCACTCGGGCCATTTTCGCTTCATTCACCCACCTTTCAGTAAATTTACTGGGGTGCAGTGCCTCTCTCTCCACTCGTATTCTCCTTCTAAGGTGATACTTAAAGAAGGGAATCAATTGTTGTCCGGAGAGAAAGGCATCTGTCCTCAGTTCTCTCAATCTCGTCCACCATATAACCTCTTTCTCCATAGCCACCGTACAGAGGAAAACCGCCTCTCTTTCGTTTTTGAAAGAGGCTGGCGGTTTGATCCTTACTATGGACTCGGCAGTCAACTGGATTTGTCCCATGCGCAAAAGCAGTTGTTCTGCATAGTTCCACAGGTCGGTTACGCCCGGGCAGTGTACAATTGCGTGCAGGACTGTTTCAATGTCCTGCGCGCATCTTGGACACGTCCTCTTGGAAGGATCCCTCCCGAGGCGTCCGTGCCTGTAGATCTTGTCACGAACCGGTAGAGCTCCTCGGTAGCACTGCCAGGTCAGGGACCTCTGGAAGTTGTCCATAGGTCCCGGGCGGAAGGTCCTACCAAACAGACTGGTGAGCTCATCGTCTTCGACGCCCAGAGTCTCTCCGAGCACGTCGTCGCCCTTGTAACATACAATCTCTCTATAGAATGCGCCCGCATGCCAGAGGACTGTGAGTGCCTGAGCGCATTCAATGTGCCAGGCGCCCATCGTTTTCGGTCTTTTCTTGACCCAGGACTGCAGCTCCGTCAGCGAGACGAGATGTGGGAAAGCCTGTATCACAACGGTGCTCACACCGGCTGGAGGTCGGTGAGGAATACCTGGAGATGCCGCAGCCTCAGCACATGTTTGCGCATCATCAGCCACGGCATTCCCAGCCCTCCGTTGGAAGCGTGCTGACATCAGACGGATCTCCTCACCAGCGGAGCCTGCTTCTTCCACAGAAACTGGAAGAGCATGCGTTCCATCTTGGCGAGGTGTTCACGGGGACAAGGCAAGACAGTCAAGCGGTAGTAAATGACGGACGCTATGAAAGTGTTCGCCACCTCCGCTCGACCTTTCAAGGACAGTTTGCACTCTGCCCACTTCTGGGTGAGTGCAAACACCTTGGCCGTGACCTCGTTCCAGTTTTTCTCCACCTGGAGGTCTGGACCGAACCAGACCCCGAGCAATTTCACCGGTCCCTCCGTCCAGCGTCCAACGACGCTGTCGAACGTCATCGGTTTGCCTCTCCACGTACCGAGTTGCAAACCGATAGACTTGTCCGGGTTTAGTTTTGCTCCCGTCAGCGTTTCGTATTCTTTCAGTAAGTTGCCGATCACCCCGATTTCCGAGGTGCTCGTCACCATTACCGTCACGTAAATGTATCGCATGAAGTGGAGGTTGTCGTGTATGGACCTGGTCGGGATTACACACGTTTGCGCTTTCCCTACCAGGTTCTCGACGACAAGCGCCAACCTCGTCGCTAGGACCTTGGCCAAAATCTTTAACTCTGTGTTGAGCAGAGTTATGGGCCTGAAGTTGTTAATTTCGTCTCCCTTGTTCTCGTCTTTCCTGATCAGCGTTACTACGCCCTTGCCTGCAGAACTGGGAATTCTCCCGTTCTGCTGCTAATTGCAGTAGACGGCTTCGAGGACGCCAGAGAACAAGGCCAGCATGCCTATGTAAAACTCATAGGGTAGACCATCTAGACCAGGTGTCTTGCGTTTCCCGCAGCGGCCCAGAGCGTTCCGTATCTCAGTGTCCGTGATCGGTCTTTCGCAGAACTCGGCGTCCGTGTTCGAGAAACGCGGCAGGCCGTCGAGTTATGAACTAAAGTCCATTGCCCCGTTCGGCTCACCGTAGTTCTGCTCAAACAGTCGCGCAAAGTTTTGGTCTTTCAAAGACCGAATCGTGGACTTGTTGCCACTTTTTGCCTCCGCCACTCGGGCCCAGCTGACAGCTTTCGCTCCTTCGTTTTCTAGAGCACATGTTTTGCTTCTGACCACGCAGCCTTCGTGTTTCGCATCGAAGAACTGGTCCAGTGCCGTTTTCGACGCTAACACTCTAGCTACGTTGCCACTTCTAAGTGCCTCCTCTACCTTGGCTACTAGTTCTCTTTCTATTCTGTTTTTCTCTAAGGCTAACTCTCTGCTATGCCCTATCGATTCTATTCTAATTGCTTTCTTGAGAGAGTACCACCATCTATTGTTGACGATGGCTTCCGTTAACTGTTGCTTGACTAGTCTACTTATCCGTTCACTGTAAGCTTTACGTGCTGGCAACGACACGTTCAGCTTCCAGTATCCGGGTCCCTGTCTATGTGTTCTATCACGGTTGACTAAGCAGACGACTAATTTGTGATCTGAATAGGCAACCATGTGCATTCGTGGAGAGCTTAACATCTCCTTGTCCCTTTCTCTAATGAAGAACCTATCTAAATACAATCTAGATGTCCCGCTGCGGTTTGCCCACGTCCACTGTGGTGCAGTCGGGAAATGCAGTCGATACCTATCGGCCAGTTGGAATTGGCCGATTAAATTTTTGAGGCTGTTGCATCCCGCTCTGCTGGGACATGCTCCCACATAGTCCCATCGTGCAGCTAGGATACCATTCCAGCCCCCCACTAAAAGTAAGGAGCGAGACGTTCCCAGAAAAGACTCTAGATGCTTAAAGAAGTCTGGCCGTGATTGCGATTGCCCGGTCGGGGCATAAACGGCCACGAGTCTGAAGGCTCCACCTCCAATACTGTTCACGTCTAGGACTACCAGTCTACCCTCCGGGTCCAAGTGTACTTGCTGTACTTCGACGTCCAGGTTCTTCCGAAACATGACAGCCACTCCACCCCCACCTCCTGGCTGACAGAGAGATGCGTAGATCTCAAAGTCGTCGAAGATGGGGGTTAGTTGCTGCCTGTTGTGGATCCTGGACTCGGTGATGGCTATCACATCCATACCGTGTGACCTAAGGTCGTTTAAAAGTTGGCCCTGTTTCCAGGGCATCCCTAGGCCACTCACATTCACACTTCCAACTCGTAAACTAGCCATGTTGGTGAAGAAGAGTTGGAGAAAAAGGACGAAAGGTGCACTTACCTTTTCGTTTCCTGGAGATCGGGTTGTACAATCTCCATTTGGGTGCTGGATGGGGTGTTGGGTGGGGTGGGGAAACATTTTAACAGGACGCGGTTGATGAGTTTCTGGCAGGGGTTGCCCACGTCCTGTGAAAATTTATTTTTTATATCATTATAGGTTCCATAGAAACCCTTATAAGTTTAAGGTGTGGAGACGATTCTGCCTTGACGAAAGTTTTGCCCTCCGTCTGCACCTTGGGGTTTTGGGAGATGACCTCCATCAAACTCTTGTTGTTTGTGTTGATGTATGCGTATTGTTGTTTGTGTTTTTGTTGTGTTGTTTTAGTTTGTTGTCCGTCCGGGAGTTTTCTTTTTATGGTGGGTGCTTGTGTTTGGGGTGGTATTGGTGTTGGTTTTGCTGGTAGGGGGATGTTTGAATGTGGTGTTGTTTGTGTTGTTGTTTGTGTCTGTGGTTGTGTGTTGGTGTTGGTGATTGGAGTTTTGGGGGTTTTGTGGTATTTCTTTTTTTGTTTTTTAGATTTCCGCGGTTCTCCTTCTTCTTCACTTAAAGAAGGAGAAGCAGCCTCATCTGTTGATGAATAATCATCGTCAGGAGTGTGGGGTAGAGGTATGTTGTGTGGTGGTGGTGTTTCGGTGTGTGTGTTTGTGGTAGTGTTTGATGGAGTGGGATGGGGTGGGACTGTGTTCTTCAGGGCTGTTGTCTCTGTTTTTTCTGTTGGTTGAGTGTCTGTTTGTTTTGGTGTGGTTGCTCGTTTCGTCTGTCGTTGTACTTGTGGTGGTGGTGGTTGTTTTGGCGTTGGTGTTGGTAATAGTGTTTTTTTTATGATGTTGTTGTTGTGTGTTTGTGGACAAGAGGCTTTTAGGTGAGCTGTGCTACCACAGCGAAAGCAATGAAATTTTCGTCCTTCTACCGAAATGTTTATTTTGTTGTTATCATCGATGACGACTCTTTCGGGTATTTTGGAGATTCTCTCCGGCTTCATTTGCAACAGAATCTCCAAATCAGTACCCGCCCACCTTTGCCGAATAGATTTTCGTATCGAAAGAATCATATCAGTTTCTGGCTCTACGAAGCCAGCCAAGATCCACCAGATGTTAATGTTTGGGGGTATATTTTTTATTTTTATTTTTTGTGTCCTTTTTCCCATGAATGTAGGGAAAAAGGTGAATGCTTTTGACACCATTGGTGTCACAGAATGTTTTGGGGCGAGTGCTTCGCTTTAAAACAGTACGGAAACATTTCCGTACTGTTTTCCTCGCTGGAGAAAATCGATATTTGCTAGAATTTCCTTGAAAGTAGCTTCTATATCTGCTTGGCTAACAAATGTCGGCTTTCTTGTGGAATTTGACACAGTCCTAAAGGTGACTGATCTGTGAATTGTGTCTTCCTTTATTTCAAGGGGTGAGTTAATTCTAAACCCACCTTTTTCTTCGAAAGTTACAAATTTTCTCCCTTGCTGGAGCATATCTCTTGCATTGGAGATATCAAGATTTATAAAATCTTGTTTTTTGTTCACTGTTTCAGCGAAAGACATTTTCTTTTTTTGCGTGGTGTTGCTGTTGTTGTTGTTGTTGTTATCGTTGTTAGCCTCGGTGTTGGAAATCTCAGTTCCTTGACGAGGTGAAACATTATGTGTGAGTTAGTGTTATTTTTCTCCGCTTCGACGGTAGAAATTGTACAATTTTTGAGTGGTAACATTTTTTCCTCTTTGTTGACAGTCGTATCTATGGCGACGTCCATAGAGAGAGAAAGGGGCAGATATAACGTTAATATCTGCCCCTTTCTCTCTCTTTTCTCTACTGACGTTCTCCAGCGTTCTTGTCTTGTTCATGTTATTTAGTTTGTAAAATTTGAAATTTTAAAACAATTTTTAAAATAAAATGTTCGCCCCTAAAGGGGCGAAAATGGGATTACCACCCAGCTGACAATTCAACTTGGGGGTTAATCTACAAAATAATATGTTTTTTCAAACAATTTGTTCTGTTTTCGTATATAAATTTACAAAAAATCTTACCGGCGGTGTTTCACGCATCAGACAGAAAGAGAGATAGATAGATAGGTAGATAGCTAGATAGATAGATAGATAGATAGATAGATAGATAGATAGATAGATAGATAGAGAGAGAGAGAGAGAGAGAGAGAGAGAGAGAGAGAGAGAGAGAGAGAGAGAGAGAGAGAGAGAGAGAGAGAGAGAGAGAGAGGGAGAGAGAGAGGTCGATATATAGACAGATAGATATCTTTCGTTATTTGCCATAAGGGCGCACAAGAAAAGGGGACAATATAGATAGATAGATAGATAGATATATTTCTTTATTAGCCACAAGGGCGCACAAGAAAAGGGGACAATACAAAGATATGCCGGGGATTTTACATACTGTCGTGTAAAAATATAAAACAAACAATTATAACAATCAGGAGGAGGCACCACAAATGTGTTGTTTAATACCCCGTCGATAGAACAAGCTTCAACTTCAGGAGCGTGTTGTGCAAGTGCTCCTTTCTTCCTTTTGTTCTCTTCTTCAACCTACAGGCTTATATACAGAGAAGGCCCAATCACTCGGGCCATTTTTGCCACATTCACCCACCTTTTAGTAAATTTACTGGAGTGCAGTGTCTCTCTCTCTCTTTCTCTCCACTCTGATTCTCCTTCTAAAGTGGTACCTAAAGAAGGGAATGAGTTGTTGTTCCGGAGAGAAAGGCATCTGTCCTCAGTCCTCTCAATCTCGTCCACCATATAACCCCTTTCACCATAGCCACTATACAGGGGAAAACCGCCTCTCTTTAGATAGATAGAAATTCTATGCAGCCGCGTTTCTGTTTTGCTTTCTTTTTTTCTCTTGTTATTTTCATTTTCGCTGGTATTACTTTCTTCCATTCTTTCATTACGTCTATCTTTACGTCACACTATCTTCTCTCTTCATTTATTCCTACCTCTCTTTACTCGTATTCTTTCCATTCTTTTCTTCCTCTATTATTTCCTCTCGCTCTTCTCTTTTACCTTGTCTTCCATTCTTTCTTTTCCTTTCCTCCTTCCTCCCGTCACTCTTTCTTTAGCCCCTCCCTCCACCTTCTAACTACAAACTTCTGAATAGACAATAGTAAATTTATATATTGTATAGATTCTATCGTATAACACACTCATATATATATATACGCATAGAGCTATACACACATACATATACACACACACACTATTATATACACCTGCATATGCGTTTGAAAGAGAGAGAAAGAGAGAGAAAGAGAGGGAGAGAGAGAGAGAGAGAGAGAGAGAGAGAGAGAGAGAATGTGTGTATATATTTGTGTGTATATATATATGTATGCGTATTTATGTATATATGTATGTATATATATATATATGTATACACACACACACACACACATATATATATATATATATATATATATATATATATAAGATCAAAAGATGGTTAAAAGAGTTCCATGTATTTTATTATGCGCATTTCAAAAACAAATATCATCATGCGATGACATTTGCGTTTTCATCAGATAAAATAGGGAGACATGATATGAAGGTTAAAAAACACTTGTGAATAGTGCAGCTTTAAATCAACATATGAAAAGTAGTTTTAGATTGATGTGTGATATTGGGAAAAAAATGAGGGGGGTGGGTGGAAAAGATGAAAAAGAGGAGGAGATGAGAGTAAAGAATGGAGGGGGGTGGAGTATAATAAGGAAGGATGACATAGGAGGAGAGATTGGTGATAGAGAGAGAGATAGCTTTTATAACTGAGAAAAATATATTGTTTTACAGAGAGAGGTTAAAAAACCGTTGGAAGATAATATATAAATTAAAAGAATTTGAAAATTAACGAAGAGAAAAATTTAAGAATAATGTTAAATTAAGGTTTGTATAATGAAGGGTTTAATAATGTGTGCGATGAAAAGAAATTGTTAATATGTATTAAGAATAATTGTTTCTACTTTTGGCACAAGGCCAGCAATTATCCCAGTGTATTACTGGTACTTTATTTTATCGACCCCATAAGGATGAAAGGCAAAGTTAACCTCGGCGTGATTTGAACTCAGAATAGCAAGGGACGTAACTCTTTGCTGCAAAGCATGGCGTCCGACCCTCTACCGATACTGCCATCCACCGCCTATTAAGAATAATATTTAAGGGTTTTATAATATGTGCAATGGAAAGAAATTGTTGATATGTATTATTAAAAATAAAAATAGTAATGTAATTAAGGATATATTGGGAAAAGAAGTAGAAGAGTGGATGAATTATGAATTTAGAGGAATTAGTTAGTGTTTAAGTATGTTTTTATGTAAAGTAATATGTATGTGTAATATATGTAAATAGTTTGCTTACAAATGAGCGCAGAAAGCAAAGAAGGAGATAGTGTTTAAGGAGAAGACCTTAACATCAAAATATGTATGTTTATGAAGTATTTCCTAATGGTAATAATATAATGTAATAAAGGAGATTAGTTAGGGTTTAAGTTTGTTTTTATGTGTTGTGATGTGTAAGTTAGACGAGCATGAAAGGGAGAAAAAAATAATGAATTGAGGATGAATAATCTAACGTCAAAAAAAGTGTTTATGTTTGCGAAGGATTTTTCAAGGTGATACTATAAAGTATTTAAAAGGGTAATAGTAAGTTTTATGGCCAGTGATAGGATGGAAGAAGGAAGAGTGGATATATGTGGTGAGTAATAATGAGAATTGAGAAATATCTAGGAAGAAAAGGTACAGATTAGAGGTTAGAAATTAAAAGAAAAAAGGAAAAAGGAAGAAAGGGAAGTGATAAATAGGAATGATATAGAATGGGTAACTAGTATTATATAATGTATAATAAATAACATTGAAATAAGGTAGAAAGATGGGTATATTTTTAAAGAAATATATATATATATATATATATATATATATATATATATATATATATATATGTGTGTGTGTGTGTGTGTGTGTGTGTGTGTGTGTGTGTGCCTTTGAGAAAAAGGATTTTAAATTGGTAAAGTATTATATATTAGCTGTATACTTTATGGAATGTTCTGTGGAATTTATGCAAGCAGAGAGAAAACAAGTCAGTGCGTCTATTTATTATAGAATCTAAATTAGATATAATGGTAAATTTCTCACATAAACAGAGATTACATGTCTTGGATAGAGAGGCATTCAAGTATGGAGAGGCAGAACAAACCTCCCGCCAAGAGATGTTATAGTTAATATTTTTGTCTTTCAAGGACCATATGAGTTCTGAGAGTGCTGTGTTGGTTCTTTTAAGTTGGTATTTAAAAGACGAATGATGATTATAAAGACGAGCTTTAAAGGAGGTGGAAGTGGAGCCAAAATAGGTAAAGGAATTGGTGTCAGTTATAACTTTTCATCGCATGATGATTTAAAACTCTAATCCAGAGATTTGATTCTGAATTGTTTTTTTTCTATTTAATTGCTAACCTGTAGATATTGTTCTCTATACAGTAACGGTAAAAACAGTGGTAATAATTCTTTACACACATCTCACTGTGTAACACACTTCTCTTTGTGTAATATATACATATATATATATATATATATATATATATATATATATATATATATATATATATATATATATATATATATATATATATATATATATATAGGAATAACCAAAGAGTGCTTAGAAATACATTGTTTTATTAGCTAACAGTGTTTCATCCGTATCCTAAGGCAGGAATCATCAGAGTCAATAAACAAGAGTATATCAATAGTTGCATGCTCCATCAGGCTGCGTCACCAGAACAAGGTTAAAGGACCAGCAGGGGGGTCCCGAGGCCAGCGCTATATAGAAAAAGACACAATACATGACGCATTTAATGTCATAAAATATCATTAAAAATGTCATAAAAAATTATATCAAAAATCACATCAAAAATGTATCCCTTACATGGTGCAATAGTTGATAAGGGGGTTGGGAGAGGGCAGCAAGGAATGAGTGAAGGTGTTACTCGGCATGATCAAAAACAATAACAAAAACCAAAAACTCAGAAACAAAAAAAAAAACCCAAAACAAAAAAAAAACAAAGCAAAGCATAGATACATCAAAGCACAAGCAGTGTAAATACAGGATGTACAGGCAGATTAAGAGAGCTTGCAAGTATGAGTCTGTGAGAAGGATAGTTGGTTAGCGGTGGTGCAGCTTTACATGTATGATTGTCTATCGGAAGGTTATATCGCCTTGTAACAGGTCGATCCTCCGTATCTTATCAGCACCCTACGGACAACATCCATTGGTTCCAGTTCCGAGCGTTAGGCGAAGTAACACTATGTTTCCAACACATATACTCCGGGGATTTATCCGGATAGGTAGTCAGCGATAAACCCCTAAAATCTAAAATAAAATAAAGTATGATGAGTTGAAGAAAGGTAGGGTATATGTACAGCCGGCACTCCAGTGAGGAAATTGAAAATACGACAGGTCCGCAATAACTGCAATCTCCCAAAGTCCTCACGTTCGGTCAGTCAACCCAACGTCCCAAGTGAAATTCACTGTATGGCCGAATCGGCATCGAAACAAATTGTCATACCGTATACAATTATACCACTGTAACATAAACAGAAGGTCTATAGAGAGAACTCCACTTCCAGAATTACCTATGGCAGAGTGAAGGAAAAGCAGATGTGGTTACAGTAATAAGCGGGTTTATTAGGGTGAGTGCAAATTTCTGTAGAAAATATAGAAAACTCACGACTAAAACTGTCAATGACAATATAATATATATATAATTCGTTGTCTCTCTCTCTGTCTGCCTTTTTCTATGCATTCCCAAACGGCTCGACCAAATCAAATCAATTTTTACAAGTATTAGAAATTACCTTTCTCTTCTTTCGTCTTCTCTTATCATCTGTTTACCCGGTGCGAAGCTGGGTACATCAGCTAGTAAGTGTGTGTGTGTGTGTGTGTGTGTGTGTGTGTGTGTGTGTGTGTGTGTGTGTGTGTGTGTGTGTGTGTGTGTGTGTGTGTGTGTGTGTACATACATATATATATAAAATGTGGGTAATATTAAATATTATCCAATTACAAGTATGATAATATCTCAATATAAAATAACAAGTATATTACAGAGTCGAAATACTTTATAAACAACAATTAAAGAGTGTTTAGAACATTTAATCACTTACGATCGTTTCATCGTAGCACTAGGCCGGTCTCATCGGAGTATATAATAAGGGTTAAAATACAAATATAATATCAGAAGTTTGGAGGATCAGATAATATGGGAAGTAAGCATAAATATCAACATCTATATAAGAAAAGATAATAACGGTGGAAGAAGCATATTAAAAATATGAGTTTATAAATGCAATAAAATTAATTTAGGAGCACCTAAAAGCATTAAAAGATTTTAAAATATGCTTATGATATATGTTTATTTACTAATTATGATATATGTCTTGCACTATACTTAACTTCTTTATAGCAGCATGTTTTTAACATTTTTAATGCTTTTAACTGCTCCTAAATTCATTTTATTGCATTTATATGCTTCTTCTACCTTTGCTATCTTTTCTTATATAAATGTTGAAACTTATGTTTACTTCCCATATTATGTATCCTCCTAATGTTCTTATGACAAACTTCTGATATTATATTTGTGTTTCAACCTTTATTGTATACTCCGATGATATCGGCCTTGTGCTACGATGAAACCAACGTAAGTGATTAAATGTTCTAAACTCTCTTTGATTAAATGTTCTAAACTCTTTGATTAAATGTTCTAAACTCTCTTTGACATTGTCGTCTGCTCAAGAAGCAATATAAAGACATTGTCTTCTGCTCAAGAAGCAATATAAAGACATTGTCGTCTGCTCAAGAAGCAGTATAAAGACATTGTCGTCTGCTCAAGAAGCAGTATAAAGACATTGTCGTCTGCTCAAGAAGCAGTATAAAGACATTGTCTTCTGCTCAAGAAGCAGTATAAAGACATTGTCTTCTGCTCAAGAAGCAGTATAAAGACATTGTCTTCTGCTCAAGAAGCAATATAAAGACATTGTCGTCTGCTCAAGAAGCAATATAAAGACATTGTCGTCTGCTCAAGAAGCAGTATAAAGACATTGTCTTCTGCTCAAGAAGCAATATAAAGACATTGTCTTCTGCTCAAGAAGCAGTATCAAGACATTATCTTCTGCTCAAGAAGCAATATAAAGACATTGTCTTCTGCTCAAGAAGCAGTATAAAGACATTGTCGTCTGCTCAAGAAGCAGTATAAAGACATTGTCTTCTGCTCAAGAAGCAGTATAAAGACATTGTCGTCTGCTCAAGAAGCAGTATAAAGACATTGTCTTCTGCTCAAGAAGCAGTATCAAGACATTATCTTCTGCTCAAGAAGCAGTATAAAGACATTGTCTTCTGCTCAAGAAGCAATATAAAGACATTGTCTTCTGCTCAAGAAGCAGTATAAAGACATTGTCTTCTACTCAAGAAGCAATATAAAGACATTGTCTTCTGCTCAAGAAGCAGTATAAAGACATTGTCGTCTGCTCAAGAAGCAGTATAAAGACATTGTCTTCTGCTCAAGAAGCAATATAAAGACATTGTCTTCTGCTCAAGAAGCAGTATCAAGACATTATCTTCTGCTCAAGAAGCAGTATAAAGACATTGTCTTCTGCTCAAGAAGCAGTATAAAGACATTGTCGTCTGCTCAAGAAGCAGTATAAAGACATTGTCTTCTGCTCAAGAAGCAGTATAAAGACATTATCTTCTGCTCAAGAAGCAGTATAAAGACATTGTCTTCTGCTCAAGAAGCAATATAAAGACATTGTCTTCTACTCAAGAAGCAATATAAAGACATTGTCTTCTGCTCAAGAAGCAGTATAAAGACATTGTCGTCTGCTCAAGAAGCAGTATAAAGACATTGTCTTCTGCTCAAGAAGCAATATAAAGACATTGTCTTCTGCTCAAGAAGCAGTATCAAGACATTATCTTCTGCTCAAGAAGCAGTATAAAGACATTGTCTTCTGCTCAAGAAGCAGTATAAAGACATTATCTTCTGCTCAAGAAGCAGTATAAAGACATTGTCGTCTGCTCAAGAAGCAGTATAAAGACATTATCTTCTGCTCAAGAAGCAGTATAAAGACATTGTCGTCTGCTCAAGAAGCAGTATAAAGACATTGTCTTCTGCTCAAGAAGCAATATAAAGACATTGTCGGCTGCTCAAGAAGCAGTATAAAGACATTGTCTTCTGCTCAAGAAGCAGTATAAAGACATTGTCGTCTGCTCAAGAAGCAATATAAAGACATTGTCGTCTGCTCAAGAAGCAGTATAAAAACATTATCTTCTGCTCAAGAAGCAGTATAAAGACATTATCTTCTGCTCAAGAAGCAGTATAAAGACATTGTCGTCTGCTCAAGAAGCAGTATAAAGACATTGTCGTCTGCACAAAAAGCAGTATAAAGACATTGTCTTCTGCTCAAGAAGCAGTATAAAGACATTGTATTCTGCTCAAGAAGCAGTATAAAGACATTGTCGTCTGCTCAAGAAGCAGTATAAAGACATTATCTTCTGCTCAAGAAGCAATATAAAGACATTGTCTTCTGCTCAAGAAGCAGTATAAAGACATTGTCGTCTGCTCAAGAAGCAGTATAAAGACATTGTCTTCTGCTCAAGAAGCAATATAAAGACATTGTCGTCTGCTCAAGAAGCAGTATAAAGACATTGTCTTCTGCTCAAGAAGCAGTATAAAGACATTGTCTTCTGCTCAAGAAGCAATAGAAAGACATTGTCGTCTGCTCAAGAAGCAGTATAAAGACATTATCTTCTGCTCAAGAAGCAGTATAAAGACATTATCTTCTGCTCAAGAAGAAGTATAAATACATTGTCGTCTGCTCAAGAAGCAATATAAAGACATTGTCTTCTGCTCAAGAAGCAATATAAAGACATTGTCTTCTGCTCAAGAAGCAGTATAAAGACATTATCTTCTGCTCAAGAAGCAATATAAAGACATTGTCTTCTGCTCAAGAAGCAATATAAAGACATTGTCTTCTGCTCAAGAAGCAATATAAAGACATTGTCTTCTGCTCAAGAAGCAGTATAAAGACATTATCTTCTGCTCAAGAAGCAGTATAAAGACATTATCGTCTGCTCAAGAAGCAGTATAAAGACATTGTCTTCTGCTCAAGAAGCAGTATAAAGACATTGTCGTCTGCTCAAGAAGCAGTATAAAGACATTGTCGTCTGCTCAAGAAGCAGTATAAAGACATTGTCTTCTGCTCAAGAAGCAATATAAAGACACTGTTGTCTGCTCAAGAAGCAGTATAAAGACATTGTCTTCTGCTCAAGAAGCAATATAAAGACATTGTCGGCTGCTCAAGAAGCAGTATAAAGACATTGTCGTCTGCTCAAGAAGCAGTATAAAGACATTGTCTTCTGCTCAAGAAGCAATATAAAGACACTGTTGTCTGCTCAAGAAGCAGTATAAAGACATTGTCTTCTGCTCAAGAAGCAGTATAAAGACATTGTCGTCTGCTCAAGAAGCAATATAAAGACATTGTCGTCTGCTCAAGAAGCAGTATAAAAACATTATCTTCTGCTCAAAAAGCAGTATAAAGACATTATCTTCTGCTCAAGAAGCAGTATAAAGACATTGTCGTCTGCTCAAGAAGCAGTATAAAGACATTGTCGTCTGCTCAAAAAGCAGTATAAAGACATAGTCTTCTGCTCAAGAAGCAGTATAAAGACATTGTATTCTGCTCAAGAAGCAGTATAAAGACATTGTCGTCTGCTCAAGAAGCAATATAAAGACATTGTCTTCTGCTCAAGAAGCAGTATAAAGACATTGTCGTCTGCTCAAGAAGCAGTATAAAGACATTGTCTTCTGCTCAAGAAGCAATATAAAGACATTGTCGTCTGCTCAAGAAGCAGTATAAAGACATTGTCTTCTGCTCAAGAAGCAGTATAAAGACATTGTCTTCTGCTCAAGAAGCAATAGAAAGACATTGTCGTCTGCTCAAGAAGCAGTATAAAGACATTATCTTCTGCTCAAGAAGCAGTATAAAGACATTATCTTCTGCTCAAGAAGAAGTATAAATACATTGTCGTCTGCTCAAGAAGCAATATAAAGACATTGTCTTCTGCTCAAGAAGCAATATAAAGACATTGTCTTCTGCTCAAGAAGCAGTATAAAGACATTATCTTCTGCTCAAGAAGCAATATAAAGACATTGTCTTCTGCTCAAGAAGCAATATAAAGACATTGTCTTCTGCTCAAGAAGCAATATAAAGACATTGTCTTCTGCTCAAGAAGCAGTATAAAGACATTGTCGTCTGCTCAAGAAGCAGTATAAAGACATTGTCTTCTGCTCAAGAAGCAATATAAAGACACTGTTGTCTGCTCAAGAAGCAGTATAAAGACATTGTCTTCTGCTCAAGAAGCAATATAAAGACATTGTCGGCTGCTCAAGAAGCAGTATAAAGACATTGTCGTCTGCTCAAGAAGCAGTATAAAGACATTGTCTTCTGCTCAAGAAGCAATATAAAGACACTGTTGTCTGCTCAAGAAGCAGTATAAAGACATTGTCTTCTGCTCAAGAAGCAATATAAAGACATTGTCGTCTGCTCAAGAAGCAGTATAAAGACATTGTCTTCTGCTCAAGAAGCAGTATAAAGACATTGTCGTCTGCTCAAGAAGCAGTATAAAGACATTGTCTTCTGCTCAAGAAGCAGTATCAAGACATTATCTTCTGCTCAAGAAGCAGTATAAAGACATTGTCTTCTGCTCAAGAAGCAATATAAAGACATTGTCTTCTGCTCAAGAAGCAGTATAAAGACATTATCTTCTGCTCAAGAAGCAGTATAAAGACATTGTCGTCTGCTCAAGAAGCAGTATCAAGACATTATCTTCTGCTCAAGAAGCAGTATAAAGACATTGTCTTCTGCTCAAGAAGCAGTATAAAGACATTATCTTCTGCTCAAGAAGCAGTATAAAGACATTGTCGTCTGCTCAAGAAGCAGTATAAAGACATTATCTTCTGCTCAAGAAGCAGTATAAAGACATTGTCGTCTGCTCAAGAAGCAGTATAAAGACATTGTCTTCTGCTCAAGAAGCAGTATAAAGACATTGTTGTCCGCTCAAGAAGCAATATAAAGACATTGTCGTCTGCTCAAAAAGCAGTATAAAGACATTATCTTCTGCTCAAGAAGCAGTATAAAGACATTATCTTCTGCTCAAGAAGCAGTATAAAGACATTGTATTCTGCTCAAGAAGCAGTATAAAGACATTGTCGTCTGCTCAAGAAGCAGTATAAAGACATTATCTTCTGCTCAAGAAGCAATATAAAGACATTGTCTTCTGCTCAAGAAGCAGTATAAAGACATTGTCTTCTGCTCAAGAAGCAGTATCAAGACATTGTCTTCTGCTCAAGAAGCAGTATAAAGACATTGTCTTCTGCTCAAGAAGCAATATAAAGACATTGTCTTCTGCTCAAGAAGCAGTATAAAGACATTGTCGTCTGCTCAAGAAGCAGTATAAAGACATTGTCTTCTGCTCAAGAAGCAATATAAAGACATTGTCGTCTGCTCAAGAAGCAGTATAAAGACATTGTCTTCTGCTCAAGAAGCAGTATAAAGACATTGTCTTCTGCTCAAAAAGCAATAGAAAGACATTGTCGTCTGCTCAAGAAGCAGTATAAAGACATTATCTTCTGCTCAAGAAGCAGTATAAAGACATTATCTTCTGCTCAAGAAGCAGTATAAATACATTGTCGTCTGCTCAAGAAGCAATATAAAGACATTGTCTTCTGCTCAAGAAGCAATATAAAGACATTGTCTTCTGCTCAAGAAGCAGTATAAAGACATTAACTTCTGCTCAAGAAGCAATATAAAGACATTGTCTTCTGCTCAAGAAGCAATATAAAGACATTGTCTTCTGCTCAAGAAGCAATATAAAGACATTGTCTTCTGCTCAAGAAGCAGTATAAAGACATTATCTTCTGCTCAAGAAGCAGTATAAAGACATTATCGTCTGCTCAAGAAGCAATATAAAGACACTGTTGTCTGCTCAAGAAGCAGTATAAAGACATTGTCTTCTGCTCAAGAAGCAATATAAAGACATTGTCGTCTGCTCAAGAAGCAGTATAAAGACATTGTCTTCTGCTCAAGAAGCAATATAAAGACATTGTCTTCTGCTCAAGAAGCAATATAAAGACATTGTCTTCTGCTCAAGAAGCAATATAAAGACATTGTCTTCTGCTCAAGAAGCAGTATAAAGACATTATCTTCTGCTCAAGAAGCAGTATAAAGACATTATCGTCTGCTCAAGAAGCAGTATAAAGACATTGTCTTCTGCTCAAGAAGCAGTATAAAGACATTGTCGTCTGCTCAAGAAGCAGTATAAAGACATTGTCGTCTGCTCAAGAAGCAGTATAAAGACATTGTCTTCTGCTCAAGAAGCAATATAAAGACACTGTTGTCTGCTCAAGAAGCAGTATAAAGACATTGTCTTCTGCTCAAGAAGCAATATAAAGACATTGTCGGCTGCTCAAGAAGCAGTATAAAGACATTGTCGTCTGCTCAAGAAGCAGTATAAAGACATTGTCTTCTGCTCAAGAAGCAATATAAAGACACTGTTGTCTGCTCAAGAAGCAGTATAAAGACATTGTCTTCTGCTCAAGAAGCAATATAAAGACATTGTCGTCTGCTCAAGAAGCAGTATAAAGACATTATCGTCTGCTCAAGAAGCAGTATAAAGACATTGTCTTCTGCTCAAGAAGCAGTATAAAGACATTGTCGTCTGCTCAAGAAGCAGTATAAAGACATTGTCGTCTGCTCAAGAAGCAGTATAAAGACATTGTCTTCTGCTCAAGAAGCAATATAAAGACACTGTTGTCTGCTCAAGAAGCAGTATAAAGACATTGTCTTCTGCTCAAGAAGCAATATAAAGACATTGTCGGCTGCTCAAGAAGCAGTATAAAGACATTGTCGTCTGCTCAAGAAGCAGTATAAAGACATTGTCTTCTGCTCAAGAAGCAATATAAAGACACTGTTGTCTGCTCAAGAAGCAGTATAAAGACATTGTCTTCTGCTCAAGAAGCAATATAAAGACATTGTCGTCTGCTCAAGAAGCAGTATAAAGACATTGTCTTCTGCTCAAGAAGCAGTATAAAGACATTGTCGTCTGCTCAAGAAGCAGTATAAAGACATTGTCTTCTGCTCAAGAAGCAGTATCAAGACATTGTCTTCTGCTCAAGAAGCAGTATAAAGACATTGTCTTCTGCTCAAGAAGCAGTATAAAGACATTGTCGTCTGCTCAAGAAGCAGTATAAAGACATTATCTTCTGCTCAAGAAGCAATATAAAGACATTGTCTTCTGCTCAAGAAGCAGTATAAAGACATTGTCTTCTGCTCAAGAAGCAGTATCAAGACATTGTCTTCTGCTCAAGAAGCAGTATAAAGACATTGTCGTCTGCTCAAGAAGCAGTATAAAGACATTATCTTCTGCTCAAGAAGCAATATAAAGACATTGTCTTCTGCTCAAGAAGCAGTATAAAGACATTGTCTTCTGCTCAAGAAGCAGTATCAAGACATTGTCTTCTGCTCAAGAAGCAGTATAAAGACATTGTCTTCTGCTCAAGAAGCAATATAAAGACATTGTCTTCTGCTCAAGAAGCAGTATAAAGACATTGTCGTCTGCTCAAGAAGCAGTATAAAGACATTGTCTTCTGCTCAAGAAGCAATATAAAGACATTGTCGTCTGCTCAAGAAGCAGTATAAAGACATTGTCTTCTGCTCAAGAAGCAGTATAAAGACATTGTCTTCTGCTCAAAAAGCAATAGAAAGACATTGTCGTCTGCTCAAGAAGCAGTATAAAGACATTATCTTCTGCTCAAGAAGCAGTATAAAGACATTATCTTCTGCTCAAGAAGCAGTATAAATACATTGTCGTCTGCTCAAGAAGCAATATAAAGACATTGTCTTCTGCTCAAGAAGCAATATAAAGACATTGTCTTCTGCTCAAGAAGCAGTATAAAGACATTAACTTCTGCTCAAGAAGCAATATAAAGACATTGTCTTCTGCTCAAGAAGCAATATAAAGACATTGTCTTCTGCTCAAGAAGCAATATAAAGACATTGTCTTCTGCTCAAGAAGCAGTATAAAGACATTATCTTCTGCTCAAGAAGCAGTATAAAGACATTATCGTCTGCTCAAGAAGCAATATAAAGACACTGTTGTCTGCTCAAGAAGCAGTATAAAGACATTGTCTTCTGCTCAAGAAGCAATATAAAGACATTGTCGTCTGCTCAAGAAGCAGTATAAAGACATTGTCTTCTGCTCAAGAAGCAATATAAAGACATTGTCTTCTGCTCAAGAAGCAATATAAAGACATTGTCTTCTGCTCAAGAAGCAATATAAAGACATTGTCTTCTGCTCAAGAAGCAGTATAAAGACATTATCTTCTGCTCAAGAAGCAGTATAAAGACATTATCGTCTGCTCAAGAAGCAGTATAAAGACATTGTCTTCTGCTCAAGAAGCAGTATAAAGACATTGTCGTCTGCTCAAGAAGCAGTATAAAGACATTGTCGTCTGCTCAAGAAGCAGTATAAAGACATTGTCTTCTGCTCAAGAAGCAATATAAAGACATTATCTTCTGCTCAAGAAGCAGTATAAAGACATTGTCTTCTGCTCAAGAAGCAATATAAAGACATTGTCTTCTACTCAAGAAGCAATATAAAGACATTGTCTTCTGCTCAAGAAGCAGTATAAAGACATTGTCGTCTGCTCAAGAAGCAGTATAAAGACATTGTCTTCTGCTCAAGAAGCAATATAAAGACATTGTCTTCTGCTCAAGAAGCAGTATCAAGACATTATCTTCTGCTCAAGAAGCAGTATAAAGACATTGTCTTCTGCTCAAGAAGCAGTATAAAGACATTATCTTCTGCTCAAGAAGCAGTATAAAGACATTGTCGTCTGCTCAAGAAGCAGTATAAAGACATTATCTTCTGCTCAAGAAGCAGTATAAAGACATTGTCGTCTGCTCAAGAAGCAGTATAAAGACATTGTCTTCTGCTCAAGAAGCAATATAAAGACATTGTCGGCTGCTCAAGAAGCAGTATAAAGACATTGTCTTCTGCTCAAGAAGCAGTATAAAGACATTGTCGTCTGCTCAAGAAGCAATATAAAGACATTGTCGTCTGCTCAAGAAGCAGTATAAAAACATTATCTTCTGCTCAAGAAGCAGTATAAAGACATTATCTTCTGCTCAAGAAGCAGTATAAAGACATTGTCGTCTGCTCAAGAAGCAGTATAAAGACATTGTCGTCTGCACAAAAAGCAGTATAAAGACATTGTCTTCTGCTCAAGAAGCAGTATAAAGACATTGTATTCTGCTCAAGAAGCAGTATAAAGACATTGTCGTCTGCTCAAGAAGCAGTATAAAGACATTATCTTCTGCTCAAGAAGCAATATAAAGACATTGTCTTCTGCTCAAGAAGCAGTATAAAGACATTGTCGTCTGCTCAAGAAGCAGTATAAAGACATTGTCTTCTGCTCAAGAAGCAATATAAAGACATTGTCGTCTGCTCAAGAAGCAGTATAAAGACATTGTCTTCTGCTCAAGAAGCAGTATAAAGACATTGTCTTCTGCTCAAGAAGCAATAGAAAGACATTGTCGTCTGCTCAAGAAGCAGTATAAAGACATTATCTTCTGCTCAAGAAGCAGTATAAAGACATTATCTTCTGCTCAAGAAGAAGTATAAATACATTGTCGTCTGCTCAAGAAGCAATATAAAGACATTGTCTTCTGCTCAAGAAGCAATATAAAGACATTGTCTTCTGCTCAAGAAGCAGTATAAAGACATTATCTTCTGCTCAAGAAGCAATATAAAGACATTGTCTTCTGCTCAAGAAGCAATATAAAGACATTGTCTTCTGCTCAAGAAGCAATATAAAGACATTGTCTTCTGCTCAAGAAGCAGTATAAAGACATTATCTTCTGCTCAAGAAGCAGTATAAAGACATTATCGTCTGCTCAAGAAGCAGTATAAAGACATTGTCTTCTGCTCAAGAAGCAGTATAAAGACATTGTCGTCTGCTCAAGAAGCAGTATAAAGACATTGTCGTCTGCTCAAGAAGCAGTATAAAGACATTGTCTTCTGCTCAAGAAGCAATATAAAGACACTGTTGTCTGCTCAAGAAGCAGTATAAAGACATTGTCTTCTGCTCAAGAAGCAATATAAAGACATTGTCGGCTGCTCAAGAAGCAGTATAAAGACATTGTCGTCTGCTCAAGAAGCAGTATAAAGACATTGTCTTCTGCTCAAGAAGCAATATAAAGACACTGTTGTCTGCTCAAGAAGCAGTATAAAGACATTGTCTTCTGCTCAAGAAGCAGTATAAAGACATTGTCGTCTGCTCAAGAAGCAATATAAAGACATTGTCGTCTGCTCAAGAAGCAGTATAAAAACATTATCTTCTGCTCAAAAAGCAGTATAAAGACATTATCTTCTGCTCAAGAAGCAGTATAAAGACATTGTCGTCTGCTCAAGAAGCAGTATAAAGACATTGTCGTCTGCTCAAAAAGCAGTATAAAGACATAGTCTTCTGCTCAAGAAGCAGTATAAAGACATTGTATTCTGCTCAAGAAGCAGTATAAAGACATTGTCGTCTGCTCAAGAAGCAATATAAAGACATTGTCTTCTGCTCAAGAAGCAGTATAAAGACATTGTCGTCTGCTCAAGAAGCAGTATAAAGACATTGTCTTCTGCTCAAGAAGCAATATAAAGACATTGTCGTCTGCTCAAGAAGCAGTATAAAGACATTGTCTTCTGCTCAAGAAGCAGTATAAAGACATTGTCTTCTGCTCAAGAAGCAATAGAAAGACATTGTCGTCTGCTCAAGAAGCAGTATAAAGACATTATCTTCTGCTCAAGAAGCAGTATAAAGACATTATCTTCTGCTCAAGAAGAAGTATAAATACATTGTCGTCTGCTCAAGAAGCAATATAAAGACATTGTCTTCTGCTCAAGAAGCAATATAAAGACATTGTCTTCTGCTCAAGAAGCAGTATAAAGACATTATCTTCTGCTCAAGAAGCAATATAAAGACATTGTCTTCTGCTCAAGAAGCAATATAAAGACATTGTCTTCTGCTCAAGAAGCAATATAAAGACATTGTCTTCTGCTCAAGAAGCAGTATAAAGACATTGTCGTCTGCTCAAGAAGCAGTATAAAGACATTGTCTTCTGCTCAAGAAGCAATATAAAGACACTGTTGTCTGCTCAAGAAGCAGTATAAAGACATTGTCTTCTGCTCAAGAAGCAATATAAAGACATTGTCGGCTGCTCAAGAAGCAGTATAAAGACATTGTCGTCTGCTCAAGAAGCAGTATAAAGACATTGTCTTCTGCTCAAGAAGCAATATAAAGACACTGTTGTCTGCTCAAGAAGCAGTATAAAGACATTGTCTTCTGCTCAAGAAGCAATATAAAGACATTGTCGTCTGCTCAAGAAGCAGTATAAAGACATTGTCTTCTGCTCAAGAAGCAGTATAAAGACATTGTCGTCTGCTCAAGAAGCAGTATAAAGACATTGTCTTCTGCTCAAGAAGCAGTATCAAGACATTATCTTCTGCTCAAGAAGCAGTATAAAGACATTGTCTTCTGCTCAAGAAGCAATATAAAGACATTGTCTTCTGCTCAAGAAGCAGTATAAAGACATTATCTTCTGCTCAAGAAGCAGTATAAAGACATTGTCGTCTGCTCAAGAAGCAGTATCAAGACATTATCTTCTGCTCAAGAAGCAGTATAAAGACATTGTCTTCTGCTCAAGAAGCAGTATAAAGACATTATCTTCTGCTCAAGAAGCAGTATAAAGACATTGTCGTCTGCTCAAGAAGCAGTATAAAGACATTATCTTCTGCTCAAGAAGCAGTATAAAGACATTGTCGTCTGCTCAAGAAGCAGTATAAAGACATTGTCTTCTGCTCAAGAAGCAGTATAAAGACATTGTTGTCCGCTCAAGAAGCAATATAAAGACATTGTCGTCTGCTCAAAAAGCAGTATAAAGACATTATCTTCTGCTCAAGAAGCAGTATAAAGACATTATCTTCTGCTCAAGAAGCAGTATAAAGACATTGTATTCTGCTCAAGAAGCAGTATAAAGACATTGTCGTCTGCTCAAGAAGCAGTATAAAGACATTATCTTCTGCTCAAGAAGCAATATAAAGACATTGTCTTCTGCTCAAGAAGCAGTATAAAGACATTGTCTTCTGCTCAAGAAGCAGTATCAAGACATTGTCTTCTGCTCAAGAAGCAGTATAAAGACATTGTCTTCTGCTCAAGAAGCAATATAAAGACATTGTCTTCTGCTCAAGAAGCAGTATAAAGACATTGTCGTCTGCTCAAGAAGCAGTATAAAGACATTGTCTTCTGCTCAAGAAGCAATATAAAGACATTGTCGTCTGCTCAAGAAGCAGTATAAAGACATTGTCTTCTGCTCAAGAAGCAGTATAAAGACATTGTCTTCTGCTCAAAAAGCAATAGAAAGACATTGTCGTCTGCTCAAGAAGCAGTATAAAGACATTATCTTCTGCTCAAGAAGCAGTATAAAGACATTATCTTCTGCTCAAGAAGCAGTATAAATACATTGTCGTCTGCTCAAGAAGCAATATAAAGACATTGTCTTCTGCTCAAGAAGCAATATAAAGACATTGTCTTCTGCTCAAGAAGCAGTATAAAGACATTAACTTCTGCTCAAGAAGCAATATAAAGACATTGTCTTCTGCTCAAGAAGCAATATAAAGACATTGTCTTCTGCTCAAGAAGCAATATAAAGACATTGTCTTCTGCTCAAGAAGCAGTATAAAGACATTATCTTCTGCTCAAGAAGCAGTATAAAGACATTATCGTCTGCTCAAGAAGCAATATAAAGATACTGTTGTCTGCTCAAGAAGCAGTATAAAGACATTGTCTTCTGCTCAAGAAGCAATATAAAGACATTGTCGTCTGCTCAAGAAGCAGTATAAAGACATTGTCTTCTGCTCAAGAAGCAATATAAAGACATTGTCTTCTGCTCAAGAAGCAATATAAAGACATTGTCTTCTGCTCAAGAAGCAATATAAAGACATTGTCTTCTGCTCAAGAAGCAGTATAAAGACATTATCTTCTGCTCAAGAAGCAGTATAAAGACATTATCGTCTGCTCAAGAAGCAGTATAAAGACATTGTCTTCTGCTCAAGAAGCAGTATAAAGACATTGTCGTCTGCTCAAGAAGCAGTATAAAGACATTGTCGTCTGCTCAAGAAGCAGTATAAAGACATTGTCTTCTGCTCAAGAAGCAATATAAAGACACTGTTGTCTGCTCAAGAAGCAGTATAAAGACATTGTCTTCTGCTCAAGAAGCAATATAAAGACATTGTCGGCTGCTCAAGAAGCAGTATAAAGACATTGTCGTCTGCTCAAGAAGCAGTATAAAGACATTGTCTTCTGCTCAAGAAGCAATATAAAGACACTGTTGTCTGCTCAAGAAGCAGTATAAAGACATTGTCTTCTGCTCAAGAAGCAATATAAAGACATTGTCGTCTGCTCAAGAAGCAGTATAAAGACATTATCGTCTGCTCAAGAAGCAGTATAAAGACATTGTCTTCTGCTCAAGAAGCAGTATAAAGACATTGTCGTCTGCTCAAGAAGCAGTATAAAGACATTGTCGTCTGCTCAAGAAGCAGTATAAAGACATTGTCTTCTGCTCAAGAAGCAATATAAAGACACTGTTGTCTGCTCAAGAAGCAGTATAAAGACATTGTCTTCTGCTCAAGAAGCAATATAAAGACATTGTCGGCTGCTCAAGAAGCAGTATAAAGACATTGTCGTCTGCTCAAGAAGCAGTATAAAGACATTGTCTTCTGCTCAAGAAGCAATATAAAGACACTGTTGTCTGCTCAAGAAGCAGTATAAAGACATTGTCTTCTGCTCAAGAAGCAATATAAAGACATTGTCGTCTGCTCAAGAAGCAGTATAAAGACATTGTCTTCTGCTCAAGAAGCAGTATAAAGACATTGTCGTCTGCTCAAGAAGCAGTATAAAGACATTGTCTTCTGCTCAAGAAGCAGTATCAAGACATTGTCTTCTGCTCAAGAAGCAGTATAAAGACATTGTCTTCTGCTCAAGAAGCAGTATAAAGACATTGTCGTCTGCTCAAGAAGCAGTATAAAGACATTATCTTCTGCTCAAGAAGCAATATAAAGACATTGTCTTCTGCTCAAGAAGCAGTATAAAGACATTGTCTTCTGCTCAAGAAGCAGTATCAAGACATTGTCTTCTGCTCAAGAAGCAGTATAAAGACATTGTCGTCTGCTCAAGAAGCAGTATAAAGACATTATCTTCTGCTCAAGAAGCAATATAAAGACATTGTCTTCTGCTCAAGAAGCAGTATAAAGACATTGTCTTCTGCTCAAGAAGCAGTATCAAGACATTGTCTTCTGCTCAAGAAGCAGTATAAAGACATTGTCTTCTGCTCAAGAAGCAATATAAAGACATTGTCTTCTGCTCAAGAAGCAGTATAAAGACATTGTCGTCTGCTCAAGAAGCAGTATAAAGACATTGTCTTCTGCTCAAGAAGCAATATAAAGACATTGTCGTCTGCTCAAGAAGCAGTATAAAGACATTGTCTTCTGCTCAAGAAGCAGTATAAAGACATTGTCTTCTGCTCAAAAAGCAATAGAAAGACATTGTCGTCTGCTCAAGAAGCAGTATAAAGACATTATCTTCTGCTCAAGAAGCAGTATAAAGACATTATCTTCTGCTCAAGAAGCAGTATAAATACATTGTCGTCTGCTCAAGAAGCAATATAAAGACATTGTCTTCTGCTCAAGAAGCAATATAAAGACATTGTCTTCTGCTCAAGAAGCAGTATAAAGACATTAACTTCTGCTCAAGAAGCAATATAAAGACATTGTCTTCTGCTCAAGAAGCAATATAAAGACATTGTCTTCTGCTCAAGAAGCAATATAAAGACATTGTCTTCTGCTCAAGAAGCAGTATAAAGACATTATCTTCTGCTCAAGAAGCAGTATAAAGACATTATCGTCTGCTCAAGAAGCAATATAAAGACACTGTTGTCTGCTCAAGAAGCAGTATAAAGACATTGTCTTCTGCTCAAGAAGCAATATAAAGACATTGTCGTCTGCTCAAGAAGCAGTATAAAGACATTGTCTTCTGCTCAAGAAGCAATATAAAGACATTGTCTTCTGCTCAAGAAGCAATATAAAGACATTGTCTTCTGCTCAAGAAGCAATATAAAGACATTGTCTTCTGCTCAAGAAGCAGTATAAAGACATTATCTTCTGCTCAAGAAGCAGTATAAAGACATTATCGTCTGCTCAAGAAGCAGTATAAAGACATTGTCTTCTGCTCAAGAAGCAGTATAAAGACATTGTCGTCTGCTCAAGAAGCAGTATAAAGACATTGTCGTCTGCTCAAGAAGCAGTATAAAGACATTGTCTTCTGCTCAAGAAGCAATATAAAGACACTGTTGTCTGCTCAAGAAGCAGTATAAAGACATTGTCTTCTGCTCAAGAAGCAATATAAAGACATTGTCGGCTGCTCAAGAAGCAGTATAAAGACATTGTCGTCTGCTCAAGAAGCAGTATAAAGACATTGTCTTCTGCTCAAGAAGCAATATAAAGACACTGTTGTCTGCTCAAGAAGCAGTATAAAGACATTGTCTTCTGCTCAAGAAGCAATATAAAGACATTGTCGTCTGCTCAAGAAGCAGTATAAAGACATTATCGTCTGCTCAAGAAGCAGTATAAAGACATTGTCTTCTGCTCAAGAAGCAGTATAAAGACATTGTCGTCTGCTCAAGAAGCAGTATAAAGACATTGTCGTCTGCTCAAGAAGCAGTATAAAGACATTGTCTTCTGCTCAAGAAGCAATATAAAGACACTGTTGTCTGCTCAAGAAGCAGTATAAAGACATTGTCTTCTGCTCAAGAAGCAATATAAAGACATTGTCGGCTGCTCAAGAAGCAGTATAAAGACATTGTCGTCTGCTCAAGAAGCAGTATAAAGACATTGTCTTCTGCTCAAGAAGCAATATAAAGACACTGTTGTCTGCTCAAGAAGCAGTATAAAGACATTGTCTTCTGCTCAAGAAGCAATATAAAGACATTGTCGTCTGCTCAAGAAGCAGTATAAAGACATTGTCTTCTGCTCAAGAAGCAGTATAAAGACATTGTCGTCTGCTCAAGAAGCAGTATAAAGACATTGTCTTCTGCTCAAGAAGCAGTATCAAGACATTGTCTTCTGCTCAAGAAGCAGTATAAAGACATTGTCTTCTGCTCAAGAAGCAGTATAAAGACATTGTCGTCTGCTCAAGAAGCAGTATAAAGACATTATCTTCTGCTCAAGAAGCAATATAAAGACATTGTCTTCTGCTCAAGAAGCAGTATAAAGACATTGTCTTCTGCTCAAGAAGCAGTATCAAGACATTGTCTTCTGCTCAAGAAGCAGTATAAAGACATTGTCTTCTGCTCAAGAAGCAATATAAAGACATTGTCTTCTGCTCAAGAAGCAGTATAAAGACATTGTCGTCTGCTCAAGAAGCAGTATAAAGACATTGTCTTCTGCTCAAGAAGCAATATAAAGACATTGTCGTCTGCTCAAGAAGCAGTATAAAGACATTGTCTTCTGCTCAAGAAGCAGTATAAAGACATTGTCTTCTGCTCAAGAAGCAATAGAAAGACATTGTCGTCTGCTCAAGAAGCAGTATAAAGACATTATCTTCTGCTCAAGAAGCAGTATAAAGACATTATCTTCTGCTCAAGAAGCAGTATAAATACATTGTCGTCTGCTCAAGAAGCAATATAAAGACATTGTCTTCTGCTCAAGAAGCAATATAAAGACATTGTCTTCTGCTCAAGAAGCAGTATAAAGACATTATCTTCTGCTCAAGAAGCAATATAAAGACATTGTCTTCTGCTCAAGAAGCAATATAAAGACATTGTCTTCTGCTCAAGAAGCAATATAAAGACATTGTCTTCTGCTCAAGAAGCAGTATAAAGACATTATCTTCTGCTCAAGAAGCAGTATAAAGACATTATCGTCTGCTCAAGAAGCAGTATAAAGACATTGTCTTCTGCTCAAGAAGCAGTATAAAGACATTGTCGTCTGCTCAAGAAGCAGTATAAAGACATTGTCTTCTGCTCAAGAAGCAATATAAAGACACTGTTGTCTGCTCAAGAAGCAGTATAAAGACATTGTCTTCTGCTCAAGAAGCAATATAAAGACATTGTCGGCTGCTCAAGAAGCAGTATAAAGACATTGTCGTCTGCCCAAGAAGCAGTATAAAGACATTGTCTTCTGCTCAAGAAGCAATATAAAGACACTGTTGTCTGCTCAAGAAGCAGTATAAAGACATTGTCTTCTGCTCAAGAAGCAATATAAAGACATTGTCGTCTGCTCAAGAAGCAGTATAAAGACATTGTCTTCTGCTCAAGAAGCAGTATAAAGACATTGTATTCTGCTCAAGAAGCAGTATAAAGACATTGTCGTCTGCTCAAGAAGCAGTATAAAGAAATTATCTTCTGCTCAAGAAGCAATATAAAGACATTGTCTTCTGCTCAAGAAGCAGTATAAAGACACTGTCTTCTGCTCAAGAAGCAGTATCAAGACATTGTCTTCTGCTCAAGAAGCAGTATAAAGACATTGTCTTCTGCTCAAGAAGCAATATAAAGACATTGTCTTCTGCTCAAGAAGCAGTATAAAGACATTGTCGTCTGCTCAAGAAGCAGTATAAAGACATTGTCTTCTGCTCAAGAAGCAGTATAAAGACATTGTCTTCTGCTCAAGAAGCAATAGAAAGACATTGTCGTCTGCTCAAGAAGCAGTATAAAGACATTATCTTCTGCTCAAGAAGCAGTATAAAGACATTATCTTCTGCTCAAGAAGCAGTATAAATACATTGTCGTCTGCTCAAGAAGCAATATAAAGACATTGTCTTCTGCTCAAGAAGCAATATAAAGACATTGTCTTCTGCTCAAGAAGCAGTATAAAGACATTATCTTCTGCTCAAGAAGCAATATAAAGACATTGTCTTCTGCTCAAGAAGCAATATAAAGACATTGTCTTGTGCTCAAGAAGCAATATAAAGACATTGTCTTCTGCTCAAGAAGCAGTATAAAGACATTATCTTCTGCTCAAGAAGCAGTATAAAGACATTATCGTCTGCTCAAGAAGCAGTATAAAGACATTGTCTTCTGCTCAAGAAGCAGTATAAAGACATTGTCGTCTGCTCAAGAAGCAGTATAAAGACATTGTCGTCTGCTCAAGAAGCAGTATAAAGACATTGTCTTCTGCTCAAGAAGCAATATAAAGACACTGTTGTCTGCTCAAGAAGCAGTATAAAGACATTGTCTTCTGCTCAAGAAGCAATATAAAGACATTGTCGGCTGCTCAAGAAGCAGTATAAAGACATTGTCGTCTGCTCAAGAAGCAGTATAAAGACATTGTCTTCTGCTCAAGAAGCAATATAAAGACACTGTTGTCTGCTCAAAAAGCAGTATAAAGACATTGTCTTCTGCTCAAGAAGCAATATAAAGACATTGTCGTCTGCTCAAGAAGCAATATAAAGACATTGTCTTCTGCTCAAGAAGCAATATAAAGACATTGTCTTCTGCTCAAGAAGCATTATAAAGACATTGTCTTCTGCTCAAGAAGCAGTATAAAGACATTGTCTTCTGCTCAAGAATCAGTATAAAGACATAAAAGACCCTAAAAACATTTAATGTCAACCCGCAGCAATGGACCTACTTTTCTACTGACCGAAATGCTTGGCGCATTCGAGACAAACCATCGTGTAAGCCAGGAGGAGAGAGCTGGGAAGGGTTGGGTGAGGATGGAGCAAAGCGAAACAAAGATATTTCGCTTGGTGTGTATATGTAAGTTTCGGACGCTAGTCCTTCAGCAGAAAATAGAATGAGAAATTAAAGAAGAAATAGAAAGATAGAGGAGAGTGAGGAGGGGAAGAAAGGAATAAAATTTCTTTATGAAAAATAGCTGAACTATTCATTTCGCCATCACTTGGGTGTGTGTGTGTGTGTGTGTGTGTGTGTGTGTGTGTGTGTGTGTGTGTGTGTGTGTGTGTGTGTGTGTGTGTGTGTGTGTGTGTGTGTGTGTGTGTGTGTGTGTGTCACATCTCGCGAAATGTTAAGGGAAGTTCAGGTATATTTAGCACACCTTGAATATAAATTGAGAGCAACGATTGATAAATATTTACAAAATAGGTAAAAAAAATGAATAAATAAAATAGAAGAAACAGACTGACAGTAGGCAGATTGACAGGGGACAGATAGATATGTTTCCTTATTTGCCACAAGGGTGTACATTACAAGAAATGGGACATTACAAGACGTGACGGCAGGGTTTTACATGAAATCGTATAAACTTTAACATTAATAAATTAAAATAAACTATATATTAGAAATTAACAATTGAAATCCCCAATAGGGGGTGGGGGCGTTACTTCAGGGTTGTTTTACACCCCGTGGATAGAAGAACCCTCAACACCAGGAGCACGTTTTGTAGGTGTTCCCGTCTTCCCTCTTGTTGTCTTGCTCAACCTACAGGTTTATATAAGATAACTTTCTTTTTATTTGCCACCAGGGCATCAAAGAGTGGGACAAGTACATTGGGGGGAGTTTACATAACAAGGCGTCCTCAATAAGGAGGAGGCAATAACAAGATATAACAAAAAATATATAAAATATAACAAAAATAAATTTAATAACAAAATCCTCAATAGGGAGGAGGCGCCTTGGGGGGTCGCACACACCCCCGAAAAAATAGATAGATAGATAAATTCCTTTATTAGCCACAAGGGCACAAAAGAAGGGGACAAATACAAATGGGGACTTTACATACAGGTATATGAAAATAAAACTATTAATAAAATAACAAATAACAATTGAAATCCCCAATGGGGGGAGGCGTTACACAGGGGTTGTACACACCCCGAAAAAAATGTACAACCCTCATCTCCAGGAGCACCAAGAGTGAGTACTCCCTTCCTCTCTTCCTCTTTTTCCTCAACAGGCTTATATATATATATATATATATATATATATAGATATATGAATAAATAGATAAATAGATATATTTCTTTATTAGCCACAGGGGCACAAAAGAAGGGGACAAATACAAAGGGGGAAGTTTACATACAATAAAAACGTGTAAAATGTTATCACAAATGGAATTTAAAAGTTAGTCGATTTTCCCCAATAGAGGGAGACAGTTTATATGGGTAACACATACCCCCGAAAAAAAATGTGCAACCCTCATCTCCAGGAGTACGAAGAGTTTGTACTCCTTTCCTCTCCTCCTCCTTTTCCTCAACCTACAGGCTGATATAGAGAGAAGGCCCATTCACTCGGGCCATTCTCGCCGCTTTCACCCACCTTTCATAAAACTTGCTGGGGTACAGCACCTCTCTCTCCATCCTGATTCTTCTTCCAAAGTGGTATTTGAAAAAAAGAATCAGTTGTTGGCCGGAGAGAAAGGTGTCTGACCTCAGCCCTTTCAACCTTGTCCACCATACAACCTCTTTCGCCATAGCTATCACACAAAGGAAAACCGCCTCTCCTTCGTTTTTGAAGGAGGGTGGCGGTTTGATCATGACAATGGACTCGGTGGTCAACTGGATTGGTCCCACCCGCGACAATAGTCGTTCTACATAGCCCCACAGGTCAGTGACGCCCGGGCAGTGTATGAATGCGTGCGCGACGGTTTCTTCGTCTCGCACGCACCTCGGACAGATCTTTTTTGCAGGGTCCCTGCCCGGGCGCCCATGTCTGTAATAGATAGATAGATAGATAGATAGATAGATAGATAGATAGATAGATAGATAGATAGATAGATAGATAGATAGATAGATAGATAGATAGATAGATAGATAGGCGGACATGTAAGACAGGTAGACAGACAGACAGGTAGACAGACAGACAGATAGACAGATACATTTCTTTATTAGCCACAAGGACGCACAAGAAAAGGTGACAATACAAAGACATGCCGGGGATTTTACATACAGTTGTGTAAAAAATATAAAAAAACAAACAATTACAACAATGGAAATCCCCAATAGGGGGGAGGCGTCACAAATGGGTTGTTTAATACCCCGTCGATAGAACAACCCTCAACTCCAGGAGCGTGTTGTGCAAGTGCTCCTTTCTTCCTTTTGCTCTCTTCCTCAACCTACAGGCTTATATACAGAGAAGGCCCAATCACTCGGGCCATTTTCGCTTCATTCACCCACCTTTCAGTAAATTTACTGGGGTGCAGTGCCTCTCTCTCCACAGATAGACAGATAAATAGGCAAACCGACACACAGGTAGACAAAGATATTTCTCATGTGCCGTAACCAGTTTAATTTTCTTTAAAAATACATAAAACTAAACAAGAAAAACACTCGGAAAGAAGAAATAAGAAGAAATAAGAAACAAGTACAAATAATTATAATTATTCAGTTGATATAATTAGCAAGTTTATATGTAAAACAGAATATAAATTAATCGCTGTACTTTTCCACCTTTTGCCTTCTTCCTTCTGTCTTTAAAGGTGTGTTAGTTTGTGTGTGAGTGTGTCTATATATATATATGTGTGTGTAAGTGTGTGTATGTGTGAGTATGTGTATGTGTGTGTAGTAGTATGTCTGTATTTACGTCTGTGTATGTTTGTGCGTATGTGTGTGTGTGTGTCTGTATTTACGTCTCTGTGTGTGTATGTGTGAGTGCGTATGTCTCTGTGTGTATGTCTGTCTGTGTGTGTGTGTGTATGTGTTTGTGTGTGTGTGTGTAGTTGTATGTCTGTATTTACGTCTCTGTGTATGTTTGAGTGTGTGTGCGCGTGTATATCTATGTACACGTAATTACGTGTTTGTGTACCTCTAAATGCGTGTGTGCAAGTGTATTGCGTGATTGTGTGTCAACGTGTGTGTATGTAAATGACTATGTGTGTGTGTGTGTGTGTTATAATTTATGTATAGTCTTTAAATTGAAAATTAAAAGGTGAAATCTCCCCACCCCCACCGTCACGCCTTCCAAATATAGAGGGCGGCGGCGGTGTGGGAGGAGGAGGAGGAGGAGGAGGAGGGATATAACACCCACACACGTACAGAACTTGTGACGTCAATTGAGAAGACTGCGAAAAGTTACTTTCTCTACTGCTTCCGTCATACAAGTGTAGCGTTCACACACATACGTGTACACACATACGTATACACATACGTAAACACATACGTGTACACATACGTAAACACATACGTACCAACAGAAATGCCTATACTTATATATATATAGGTATAGTTATATATATATAGGTATAGTTATATATATATAGGTAGAGTTATATATATATATATAGGTAGAGTTATATATATATAAGTATAGTTATATATATATATATAAGTAGAGTTATATATATATAAGTATAGTTATATATATATAAGTATAGTTATATATATATAGGTAGAGTTATATATATATAAGTATAGTTATATATATATAAGTATAGTTATATATATATAAGTGTTATGTCAGGTCACCAGTTGGTGCTACTGGTAACATGTATCCCAGTACAACCTGTCTCATGGTCGGGTCGTTGGCGACTAAACTGGCAACCCCACCAAGGTTTCTTGGTGAGGAGGGTGACTTTGGACATCCTGCAGGACTAAAAACAAAACCTGTCAAAAGGGCAAAGGAGCTCTTAAGAGTCAATGGCCATCCAAAATCACCGGGAGAGATGACCCCTTTAGCCTTAGTCAAGGCAGAATTCTAGGAGAAGGAAAACTCTGATATAACACCTGCAACCCTGATGGTATCCAATGATGTTGACTTGTTCTTCTTTTTGGTAAATAGCATCTTGGTTAAGAGAGTGGGACTGGCTTTGTGCAGTGCCTTTGCTCACTATAAAAGCTTCACGGCACAGGCATTGCTTTATATCTGGAGATCTCTCTGCACTTGTCCTCACATGGGCCCAGCACTATGTGTCAATAGTTGTCCTACCATGGGCCTAGCACTATGTGTCAATGATTGTCACAGGTGTAGTGTTTGTACCAGAGGTTTCAAGTCGCTGGCTGGACTAAAAAGTCACACTCGTTCAGCGCTTCGGTAGGGGTTATCCTACATGGATGTAAAGTAGTGGCCGTACTCGAAAACGAGTTGGCAGCCACCATATATATAAGTATAGTTATATATATATATAAGTAGAGTTATATATATATAGGTAGAGTTATATATATATAAGTATAGTTATATATATATATAAGTAGAGTTATATATATATAAGTAGAGTTATATATATATTGATATAGTTATATATATATATTGATATAGTTATATATATATATTGGTATAATTATATATATATATATATATTGATATAGTTATACATATATATATATATATATTGGTATAATGGAAAAATTTGAACAGGGACAAAACAGAGAGGCAGTACAACGAATGTTTATTAATTTCACGCTCTGGAGAGTGGGGTGTTGGTGGGGGACGACGTTTCGGGCATAAGCCCTTCCTCAGGTGAGAAATGTGTGGGAACAGAGTTCAAAGGGTGTGTAGGGGAGTGGTGGAGAGACATATAGCGAAAGGAAACGGTAGGAATGAAAAAAATAAAAATAAAAATAAAAATAAAGCATGATCAAAATACAAGGAATGAAATAAATTTAAATATAAAAGCATGATCATATATATATATATATATTGATATAGTTATATATATATATATTGGTATAGTTATATATATATATTGATATAGTTATATATATATATTGGTATAGTTATATATATATATTTCGTTTCTGAATTTGTTTAGCAAGATTCTTTATCTGAAATCGTGTGTTGAAACCGATATTGTTATACTTTGGGAGGGTCATGTTGCCAATAATGGGAAAAAAAGCCTATCTGCTTTTTTTTGGTGCGTGTGTTTCTTATTGGCAACATGACCCTCCCAAAGTATAACAATATATATATATATATATATATATATATATATATATAGAGAGAGAGAGAGAGAGAGAGGGGGAAGGGGGGGGAAACGCACAATGCTACTATATTTAAGGGAGAAACCAAACAGGTAAATTGAGAGTAAGAATTTATTGAGGGTTCATTGGACTTTATTTCTTCTCCGTTCAACTTTTCATTTTCCAACTTATTCGCTGCATATTTTATCGCTCTCTTTTCTGTCGAACCGCTAAGTCGTGAGACAAACGCAGACACAGACACGAGCGAAAATACACATATATATAAGACAGGTTTCTGCAGTTTCTGTCTACCAAATTCCACTCATAAGACATTGTAAAAGTGGAGGCTACACAGAAGCAGATTATTGCAAAGAACCCCCCCCCCGCTCCACCCCACCTCACACACACACACACACACACACACACACACACACACACACACGTACGCATACATACATACATACATACATACATATATACATACATTCATACATACATATGTATATAATTATATATATAATTGTGTGTGTGTGTGTGTGTGTGTGTGTGTATGTATGTGTGTGCGCGCGTGTGTGTGTATGTGTGTGCGCGCGTGTGTGTGTATGTGTGTGTGTGTGTGTGTGCGTATATATATATATATATATATATATATATATATATATACGCACACACATACATACACACATACGTACGCATACATACATATATACATACATATATACATACATTCATACATACATATGTATATAATTATATATATAATTGTGTGTGTGTGTGCGCGCGCGCGTGTGTGTATGTGTGTGCGCGCGTGTGTGTGTATGTGTGTGTGTGCGTATATATATATATATATATATATATATATATATATATTAGTAAAAGGAAAAGAAAATGCTGACAGATTTTTCCCAGTGAAAAATAGTTTAATTAGGAATAAGTAAAAATTATAGTAATAAGTATTGGTTAGTATTCAGTTTTAGTTTTAAGTTTTTATTGGTTGCGCATTTCTAATGCTTTTCAAAAATAATTTTGAGATAGAGCGCCCGTGATGTTTGTTCTAATCTCTCTCTCTCTCTCTATATATATATATATATATAATTGTTTCTACTTTTGGCACAGGGCCAGCAATTCCACAGTACATTACTGGTACTTTATTTTATCGACCCCGTGAGTTAACCTCAACGGGATTTGAACTCAGACCGTAAAGGGACGTAACTATGCTGGAAAGCATGGTGTCCGACCCTTTACCGATACTGCCAATTCAACATGGAAAATATCTTTATAAAACCATATTTATTTTATTATACATATTTCAAGGGTACCAATATTTTGGTACGCTATCGTCAGATAAAATACAATATTTGGTTTACAGATAATGACATATCGATATATGAACTTAATGTTATGAGTACCATTTTGACTTAAACGAAAATCCCATTCCTGAATTCTACCGCGAGGTGAATAGTCATTTCCACAATTATAAGCTTTCTGATGAAGTGTGATAAATAATTAAGTATTGCATATGATCGAACAATATATATTGTTGTCAGTATATGTAGACGATTATAAGAAGCAAATAAATTCCTTGGTGCAATATTTGCTTATATATATATATATATAATATATATATATATATTATATATATATATATATCTTAAAATGGAGTGGGAATAAGAAGAAAGCAAGAACGGGTCGGGGGGAATTTTCTTCATCAGTTGTCTACTGGGGATCTCGGATATTTCTACGCTTTAAAGACAAGATATCTCTCCCCTGGGGGCGTCAATAACTGGATAAGGTATTGAGAAAACGGAGGAGGGAGTTAAGGAAAGCAAAATGGAAGAAAAGAGAAAACAATGAAAAAAAACAGCGAAAAACCCAACAAACCGAGCAATGTGCGAGCAACTTAACGTAAGGAAATCCAAGACCACTCGATAAGAGAACTTAAGTTCAAGACTGTGTGGTCGAGAGAAAAAAAGTCACACGTCTTTCTCCTCCCTTCTACCTACCTATTTCGCTACTTTCAACTCTCACCCCTCTTTCTTCAACTCCCTTTCTCCCTATCTACTCTTACCCCACTTTCTTCCTCTCCCTTTCCTCTTCTCACTTTCACCCCCTCGCCTGACAGTTTAGCAGTTCTCTTCTCACTTACAACTGCGGTGATCAGACGTGTGTCTTTTTTCTCTCAACCACTCAGTCTTGAACTTAAGTTCTCTTATCGAGTGGTCTTGGATTTCCTTACCTTAAGTTGCTCGCACATTGCTCGGTTTGTTGGTTTTTTTCGCTGTTTTTCAATGTTTTCTCTTTTCTTCCCCTTTGCTTTCCTTCCCTCCCTGCTCCGTTTTCCCAATAACTTATCCAATTATTGACGCCCTGGGGCGAGATATCTTGTCTTTAAAGCGTATAAATATCCGAGATCCCCAGTAGACAACTGATGAGGACCCCCCTCCCCACGTTTTTGCTTTCTTCTTATTCCCACTCCATTTTAAGTTACCTTAAATAGCAACTACACAGCCATTTCTATTCTCCATATATATATATATATATATATATATATATATATATATATATATATATATATATGTATATATTTATACATATTGTATAAAGCTATGCTTGAAGCGAAATCCTATTTCTTTTATATTATAAGTTGAGCCAACTTATGCAGCTTCATATGCAAATGAGATTAATCACCTCATTTACACAGACGAGAAATGTATATATTCTTGCCTGTCTTCTAGTCCTGCAGTCGCAAGCGGTGGGAGGGACCGTCCTGACGAAGGTCAGTTAAGCCTGAAATGCATAGACGGTTGCCCCCCCTTGTTTCTGCTGGACATCACCAGAGGGCGTTAGCCCCCCGGTGTTTGCATAGCTACGGCTTCCTAAAACCGTATTTCCTTGGAGATACGAAATATTTATACATATGGTATAAAGCTATGCTTGAAGCGAAATCCTATTTCTTTCTTATATGTATATATATATATATATATATATATATACATATACATATACATATATATATATATATATACATATATATATATATATATACATATATATATATATACATATATATATATATAGATATATATAGATATAGATATATATATAAGAAAGAAATAGGATATAAGATCATGAGGGGTTTTTTTTTAATGAAAAAAAACGAGATGTACTACATGAGTGAGAGTATAAGGAAAAAAGATGAAATCGAAAATGCAACTGGAGTGTTTTTAAGAATATTTATTTGTATCCTTTACCGGTTTCACAGTTCTTATGCTTTTCAAAAGTAGAATTGAGATGGAGGGTTTGTAGTTTTTCTCGCGTTTGTGGTTTTTCTCGGAGATGCGAGAAAAACCACAAACCCTCCATCTCAATTCTACTTTTGAAAAGCATAAGAACTGTGAAACCGGTAAAGGATACAAATAAATATTCTTTAAAAGAATTTTCGATGCATTTTCCATTTCATCTTTTTTCCTTATATATATATATATATATATATTATATGTGTGTGTGTGTGTGTGTGTGTGTGTGTGTGTGTGTGTGTGTGTGTGTGTGTGTATATACAGATTACATATATCGTTTAATCATTATAATTATTTCCACGGTTCTCCATGCAATCGAGATGTCCTTCATGCATTTGCTGTTGATTATGAGAACGGTTTCCTCAGATGAAAATCGATATATTTGATATATCGCTGGCAGGAAAACACACATCCTAATGCCTGTGTGTCCCCAGCATACATATGAGTTCCTTGAAGGGTTTGCCAGCCGTCGTGCTTGTTAGAAAAAGCTATCAACGAAAAAGACGAAAAGAACGAAGAACTGTAATGCAGCCAAAAAAACCCAATAGACAGTTGAAGCAATAAATGGAGCTCTGATGGAGGAGGAGGGGGGGGGTATATATTTTGTTGACAACCGCCTATAGACAAAAATAACAACAACAACAACGACGACAACGACAACGACAACATTAAACCGCCGACCAATGTTATCCACTCTGGTCGCAATAGTCGTGTTGATACCACCACCCTATTGACAACAACAACTAAAGCAACAGCTACAGTAAACACTTACAACGACAACAACAACAACAACGACAACAGCAGCAAAAACACAGACCAGCGTCGTGTATACAGGCCAAAAGAGCCGGTCGCAGTGACGGTATCACCCTGTCGACAATAAACAGCAATAACCGCCAAAGCAATAAAAAGGAGTTCAGAGGTAGGTGGGTACACAGAGTTGGTGGTTGGTATCAATCACCATGACCATATATAGCAACAACAACAATGGTAACGGCAACAAACACCAACACCGCCCATCACCCCCCCCCCCATCATCTTCGTCGTAGTAGTGGTGGCATCATTTATGTTAGTATTAAGCCATTGGAAACACCACCACCAACAACAACAATATATATATATATATATATATATAGGTTTTAATATAGATGAGATTCTACAGGACTAGAACTGTTTCATTCTTTAGAAATCATCAGGAATTTGGGTATCAAAAAATAAATATGGTATTTATAGGTCTCTACAAGTGGTAGGAGAGGGTGGGGAGTGGGATGGGTGTAGGTCATTGGTTGATAGAAAAGGGAATTCATTAAAAGCTAATTCTACAAAGCTATAGTTTATTTTTATTTTTATTTTATTTATTTTTGTTTTTAGAGTAACAAGGGCAGACAGAATTCTATAAACAGGTTCCGGATGGCATACCATTCCTTGTCATTAAGTTTCTCTTAAGCTAACAGATGTCTATAAGATCAGTGGGGGGTCAGTCATGGTAGATAGAATTAAAGGAAAGGGAGATTCTTTAAAAGCTAAATATAATATATATATATATATAGCGGCGATGAATTAGTCGGTCAGTCAATGGCAACATTGAGGACCGATTAAGTTAGATCGCAGATATAAAAGACAGCGAGAAGCGAAAACCAACCAAACAGTGAGTGTGTTCTGTTATTAATTCTGGCAATATTACACAAATATGACCCTCCCCAAGTATAACAATATATATATATATATATATATATATATATATATATATATATATATATACATATATATATATATATATACATATATATATAAATGAAAGGTATAGAAATTGTTTTAGCGAGAAGCTAACTGTATTCTATAATATATATATATATATATAATTGGAAATCAGTAAAATCGAATCTCTGGCGGTTTGCAAGTAAATTCGGCCTTCTTATATGAAATGATGAGTTAGCAAAGCACTCGATAAGATAGGACCTCAGAGTAATAACATACGTTTTAATAGCTTGACAAATCGAACATTGTGGTAGGCAAAACTAACACACAATACATACCAAAGTAACGGTAGAACTAATCAGGTTGAGAAACCTGATTAGTTCTATCGTTACTTTGGTATGTATTGTGTGTTAGTTTCGCCTACCACAATGTTCGATTTGTCAAGCTATTTAAACGTATATTATATATATATAATAAATCAGGAAAGAAGAGTGACACGGTTTGCTATACAAAAAAGGTTTTTAATCTCATCTCTTTACCTAAGTGGACTGCATATAACAATTATTTGTTACCCCGTATATATATATATATATATATATATATATATATACATCGGCTGAATAGCCTCATTTGCATACCGAGCGATTTTACGGCTGGCTTTGCCAAAAATTAAAAACCAATGTTTGTTTTCGCTCTTAATACGGTGGAAACCTAAATATATTCGTGAGTGAATAATAATAATATTATTAAAATTCGGTTTGTTTGCAAGCAAACAGCCCCATGCAAATGAGACTAATCAGCCGATGTATATATTTGAGAATATTATGTATTCTCAGCAGTTCCAGTGATGTAGCAGAGATGAGAGAATATACAATCTTGACAAGGAGCAAGTCACTCCGAAATAATTGTCGATTGTTTTCTCTCAGCTACTGCTGGAACAAAGTGATGACATTGTCATCTAACACGTGTGTTTATGAGGCTGTTAGCTTGTAAACCAATCGAATATTAATATTTTGATATCATAATATCATTATTATTCCCTCACGAAAACGTTCGTTTAGGCATCCACCATGTTAGGAGCTATATATATATATATGTATATATATATGTGATGTATTTCCGTCGGAAAGGTACAGGAAAAAAGAGTGCTCTTTACATAACTAAATAAATATATATATATATATATATTTAGACAGAGAGATGTCAACATGAATGGACCTATTATTTTTATTAAAGACATTTTTTCCAATTCCATCCCGCCCAACCCCTTAATCTATTTTATTTCTCATTCTTTTTTCTGATGAAGGACTAGCGTCCGAAACGTTAGGACCCTCTTCCTGCTATATCAAGCGTTAACCTAATATTTACCTTCCACATACTGTACCATATACTGTTGTTATTTCTGTTCACCTTTTACATATGTATATATATATATATATATATATATATATATATATATATATATATATATATATATAGGAAAAAAAAATATTTATTAAAATATATATATATTTATTAAAATAACAGATTAAAGTTTAAGCAAAGAATCGCTGCTTTCACCCTTAACGGGTTTGGATGTTAGTCTTCATAATTATTATTATTACTATATATATAATATATATATATATATATATATATATATATATATATATATAATATTTAAAATGCTGGAAAGAACAACAAAGATTTATGAATAGATGTATATTTAATTGTTTCTACTTTTGGCACAAGGCCACCAATTACCCAGTGTATTACTGGTACTTTATTTTATCGTCCCCGTAAGGATGAGGCAAAGTTAACCTCGGCGGGATTTGAACTCAGAATGCAAGGGCCGTAACTCTATGCGTCAAAGCATGGCGTCCGACCCTCTACTGATACTGCCAATCCACGGCCCTTGATGTATATTTAATGACTGACAAGTTGTTTCAAATACTGCACAGTAAAAATGCACATTGATGGTTTGAATATCGAATATAAAACGATATTAGTACATTAAAAATAAATAAATGTGCGGCAGTGTTGTCATCGGAGCCTAAAAAAAGTTTTTATAACATATTAACCTATATATAAATAAATAAATATATATATATACATATATATGGGTTAATATGTTATAAAGGGTTTTTTTAGGCTCTGATGACAATACTGACACACATTTATATATATCTCTTTTACCTGTTTCAGCCATTCGGCTATATATATATATACACTATATTGTGTTGGTTAAGTTGTATATTATCGCATTACTGTATTTCATTATCTTATAATTTTCATCTTTTAATATACTATCTTTCCTAGCCATAACCTTAATTTATATTCACCTAAAAACTCAATACAACACTAATCACCATTTATTTTGACATTCTTTTCAACTTCACTATATCAGATACATTCAACTATCAGTTTGACAATCCCTTTCCTCCTAATAGATTTTTATGCCAATTCTACTATTAACACCATTCAACCATTCCTTTCAAAGTGTCATGACCTCAACTAAAGTGTATTACTTTTCATCTTAACACCATATGAAAAAAAACAATTTGATTCGTTAGTTCTTCAACAACCTCCAAATATAAAATTATTATTGCTTTTGAAAACAGCTGGTGATATGCATGTAAGTAAATGCTCTCTTTATCTGATATTTTGTAACTAACCTTACATAGATCAATAACGGAGTATAGCTACAATGTATTATCATCATCTAGAAACGATCGTAAAGCATTGAAGTATATCTCTAATGATTTGATTTTTTATTTCATTTTATATCATGACTCTGTTTTCCTTTTAATGTTTTATTGTTTTCCGAGATTTATCTTAACCTACAACATTTTCAACATATGGATTACATCGAGTTCTTCATGCAGAATAGACCCCACAACTTACTGTGGGTACCTCTGTGTATATATATATATATAATTAAAATAGCTCAGTATCTCTGAAATATGTATAATAAAATATATTTGATCACATGAATGTCTATATTTATCAATATTTTGAAGTAATATATATATATATATATATATATATATATATATATATATATATATATATATATATATATATATATATATATATATTATATATATACGCCATCTTGTTTTTCTGAACACACAGAAAAACAAGATGGCGTAGGACAGAACAAAGGAAAGGCACAAAACAAAGAAAAGAATCCCAGTCACTGAAGAGGTCACAGGATGTGTGACGAAAGAACTTTGACAATATATGAACAACCGTCCGGTTGTGGAACCAACCAACCAACCGGAAATTTATAAATTTATAAATTTATAATTTAATTTATAATAAATTGGAGTGTAAGCAACTGGTGCGTGTGTTTCTTATTGGCAACATGACCCTCCCAAAGTATAACAATATCGGTTTCAACACACGTTTTCAGATAAAGAATCTTGCTAAACAAATTCAGAAACGAAATTATATATATATATATATATATATATATACCAAACCTGTCAACCTCTAAAAACCCTAACGAGAGTATCATGAAAATAAGTGCCCCAAACGGGGAGAAATGAGGCAAAATGGGGAGATTTTATATAATGAAAGCTATACCCATTTTCAAAAGAGAGAACATCACATCATTAAGGTGGGAGTTGACAGGTCTGATCTCTCTCTCTCTCTCTCTCACTCTCTCTCTCTCTCTCTCTCTCTCTCTCTCTCTCTCTATATATATATATATATATATATATATATATATGTATGTATATATATATATATATATATATATATATATATATATATATATATATATATATATATATATATATATATATATATATATATATATATATTTATAAATATGCTTATCAGAGTGTAGATAACGACTGAGAGAAAAGAGTACTCAATAACGAAGTAGAGTTTAAATATTTATTTTAAGCCTAAATAGTGAGTCCTGCTTCTCTGATGACCCTCTGAGAGTAACAAGACTGAGGTGAAACTCCAGAGTAACAAGACTTAATAAAACGAATACATACATACACGTGCATTCATATATATATATATATATATATATATATATATATATATATATATATATATATATAAAATAGGAACGAGTAGGACCCCGACGGCTGAGCTCAAGCCGTTGCGACGGCTAATTCT
>OZ024744.1:108876386-108891386 GCA_964016885.1 Eledone cirrhosa
CTTTCCAAAACTCAAAGAAATGCTAAAAAGAACCCGTTTTAGTGGTGTTGAAGAAGATAAAAACACTGCCAACACATGGCTTCAAACAAGGCCTTCAACTTTCTTTAGAGACGGCTTACGAAGCTGGAAGAAGCATCGCCTTGTGAAGTGTATTGACCTGGATGGCAACTATGTAGAAAAATAAATTGAAGGTAAATCATATTTTTTGAAAAATATAGATTATTTTCTGAAAAATTCCGCGAACTTTTTGATCCCCCCTCGTACCTCGGTTGGGGTTTATTTTAGCTATAACCATCCCATGTTTTTTTTTTGTATTTTTTTTATGTAACTGCTCTTTTTACAGCTTGAGAATGATTTCTGTTCCCCCTAACAATAACAACAGCAATAAACTATTACAAGTTTGGGACATCAAACTATCACACACAATTATATTTGCATGCAACGGATGTACACAGGAACTGGCAGTATTTTGTCACTAACATTAGCGTGTTTGTATGTGTGTGTTTTGGTATGATCAAGAGACTGTTATGGGTATATCATTATCATCGTATATCATTATCATCGTAATAACTACCACCACTACCACCACCACTACAACCACTATCACTACCATCGTAATAACTACCACCACTACCACCACCACCACTTCCATTATTACCACCACTACCACCACTACTACCACTACCATCGTAATAACTACCACCACTACCACCACCACCACCACCACCACTAGCACTGCTACAACCACTACCATCATAACTTCCACCACTACCACCACTTCCACTACTACCACTACTACCACCTCTTCCATTATTATCACCACTACCACTACTACCACCACTTCAACTACCACCACCACTACCCCACTACTACCACCACTACCACTACTGCCACCCCTTCCACTACTACCACCACCACTACTACCACCACTACCACTACTACTACCACTACCACTACTACCACCACTTCCACTATTACCATCATAATAACTACCACCCTACTACCACTACTACCACCACTACCATTACTACCACCACTGACATTATCACCACTACCACTACTACCACCATTACTACCACTACTACCACCACCACTTCCACTACTACCATCGTAATAACTACCACGCTACCACTACTTCCACCACCACCACCACCACTACTACCACCACCACCACCACCACCACTACCATCACTACTACCACCACCACCATCATTCACATCATTACCGATTTTTTTTTTTTTTTTTTTTTTTTTTTTTTTTTTCTTTACATTTGTTTTTGTTTTATTCCTGTATCAGTTGAGTGTTCTCCAACAAAGTCCCTTTACATGTTCCTGTCATCTCTATAGGGTTCAGTTTCTTGAGTTTAGCTTTCACCCCTTTGCTCTTTTACTCTTTTACCTGTTCCAGCCATCTGGCTGAGGCCATACTGGGGCACCGACCTTTGCCAACATTAATCTTCCTCCTTCACAGCTTTCTTCCACTAGGAACTACTGAAAAAATATATTCATATGGAGGCACATGGCTTAGTGGTTAGAGCATTGGCCTTGCAATCGAAAAGTTGTGAGTTCAATTCTCAGACCGGGTGATGTGTTGTTTCCTTGAGCAAGACACTTTATTTCACATTGCTCCAGTTTACTCAGCTGTAGAAATGAGATGATAGGGACTGGGGTCCATATCATTCCACTGCAAAGTGGTCGTGGAGGTGCCACGGCAAAAAAGGACCCAGCAGTCACTGTAAATGAGGTTGGTGTTAGGAAGGGCATCCAACTGTAGAAATCAAGCCAGAATCAGTTCTCGTCCCACCCTTGCAAGCAGGGAAAAGTGGACGTAAAATGATGATATATATATATATATCTATATATATATATTTCTCTAAAAACATTTTTTCCAATTCTGCCCTGCCCGTCCATCCCTTCGATCTTTTTAATTTCTCATTCTTTCTTCTGATGAAAGACTAGCATCCGACACGTTAAGACTCTCTTCTTTCTATTTTAAGTGTTAAACTAATATATTCCTTCTATATACTGTACCGATTCTGTTGTTATTTCTGTTAACCTTCTACATACATATATATATATATTATATTTATTAAAATAACAGATTAAAGTTTAAGCAAAGAATCGCTGCTTTCACCCTTAACGGGATCTTCTGAAACTAACAAAGTCAATCTGTAAACGCAGAAGTGGATATTTCAAAAAGCGTTGCAACCGGAGGAAGACAGGAAGACGATACTTTGGTTCGTGGAAACGTTCCCTATACAAATAAGTAATGGTATAAACATAACATATACTTAGCTACCACATCAAGACGTAAAATATCCACGTATAGATCGTACTATCCGTTAGGGTATAATGTGGGGCTGTAATTTTAGTCTTCAAATTTATTATTATTACTATATATATATATATATATATATATAAATTAGTGAGAATCGTATTTCGGCTTAGGAATTAACTGTTTCTACTTTAGGCACAAGGCCAGCAAAAACCCAGTACATTACTGGTACTTTATTTTATCGACCCCGTAAGGATGAAAGGCAAAGTTAACCTTAGGAATTAACGAAAAACAACTTCCGAGATGTGTGGCAAGCGCTCAATGATTCAGATGAACCAGAGCTACAACATACGTTAAAGGCCAAACACACTGAGGTACCAGTAATGCACTGGGTAATTGCTGGCCTTGTGCCTAAAGTAGAAACAATTATTACTATATATATTATATATAATATATATAATATATATATATATATATTTTTATTTGTTTGACCCGAATTACTTGGTCGCTTTTGTGGCTGTGCGGATAATGGTTTAACCATCGTCTCAGTGTGTTTGGCCTTTAACGTATGTTGTAGCTCTGGTTCATCTGAATCATTGAGGGCTTGCCACACATCTCGGAAGTTGTTTTTCGTTAATTCCTAAGGTTAACTTTGCCTTTCATCCTTACGGGGTCGATAAAATAAAGTACCAGTAATGTGCTGGGTATTTGCTGGCCTTGTGCCTAAAGTAGAAACAGTTAATTCCTAAGCCGAAATACGATTCTCGCTAATTTATATATATATATATATATATATATATATATATATATATATAATTCGTTTCTGAATTTGTTTAGCAAGATTCTTTATTTGAAAACGTGTGTTGAAACCGATATCTTAAATTTATAAATTTAATTTATAATAAATTGAAGTGAAAGCAACTGTTGCGTGTGTTTCTTATTGGCAACATGACCCTCAGCAATTCTTTGCTTAAACTTTAATCTGTTATTTTAATAAATACATATATATATATATATATATATATATATATAGGATTATCCTAGATGCAGTAATGGTTAATTACTACACTGGATAGAGTTGACGTACGATGAGGGGTTACTCAACGAGTTATTGAAGAATTGTTGAAGAAACTTAGTTCCTGATCCTTCTGTATTCCGGAGTGTAGATAAAGAATGAATAATAACAGGTCCATTCTGCTCTGATGATACAGTGGTCACAGCATTTGATAATTGACTTTTGCAAATAGTTATAAATTTACACATAGCATAACTAGGCTGTATAACCACCGTGGAAACATTTGTAAGCACACAGAATAAATTACTTTTTTATGATGTCTACCTGTTATTATTCATTCTTTATATATATATATATATATATATATATATATATATATATATATATAGTGAGCAAAGGTTGTGGAATAATCATAGAGACCGAGGAATCATTATTCATATTTCATTTATTGATATTTCTGACACGTGATTCACTATAATTGTGAAACACCTGCATCAATTTAAATAGGTGATTATATAGCACAAAAATTACACAGCACTGTATATATATATATATTTAAAAAAAAATTAAAATAACACATTAAAGGTTACACAAATAATCGCTGCTTTCACCCTTAACAGATATTAATTGTAAGTATAAATATATATATTTATATATTTATATATATATATATTTATATATATTTATACTTACAATTAAAATAATTTAATATCTGTTTAGATTTCATTTCAATTTATTTTTTCTCCTTCAACATATGTGCCCACAGGTTTGCTTCATTAGAACTGACCTGGTTTGCTTCGTTAGGACGATCTGGTGCTAAACAACACCAATAGTGAAGCAGAGGCTTTCTTTAGCCTACTAATCCTTTATCTATGGACCAAAGATGGGAATCCAACCCCATGTATTTATGAGTTTCAAAAAGAATGCTTATGTCAATCAATAAAATTTGGTTAAATTTTACTTCCTTTGAAGTTACTTATAATTATCTATTTATTCATCTTTTCATTTCAAAGCAAAAACACTTTTTATTTCATTTTATTTATTTTATTATTTTTTTTACTTATTCAGTCTAATCTGATTTGATGAATACATTAAAGTACCAGTAATGTACTGGGTAATTGCTGGCTTTGTGCCAATAGTAGAAACAATTATTATTATTGTTATTATAGGGCAGTGGATTGGCAGTATCAGTAGAGGGTCGGACGCCATGCCTTGTAGCATAGAGTTACGGCCCTTTATGATCTGAGTTCAAATTCCGCTGAGGTTAACGTTGCCTTTCATCCTTACAAGGTCGATAAAATACAGTACCAGTAATGCACTGGGATAATTGCTAGCCTTGTGCCAAAAGTAGAAACAATTATTATTTCCATTATTTTTACTGCACATTATTACTGCTTTACTGAGCACAGTTCTGTGGTCCTTGGGTATGTGCAGTGTAGTTTTTGCTGATTTTGTATTGATACTACTTTTCGTAATATGTGTGCAGTACCTAGTAGTGCTGTATATATTTGTAAGTCCTGGGGGTTTTGGCTATGTATTTGTCTGTGTGTTTTTTATCATTCCCAGAGCACCAAAAATTATAGGTATTGTTTCTGTTTTCAATCTCCACATTCTATCTCTAGATCTTTATATTTGGAGAGTTTCTCTATTTCCTTGGAAATATATTATTATTATTATGTTTTTCTTGATGTGGACCATTATAAGGAAATCATTATTATTATTATGAAAGCAGTGGATTGGCAGTTTTGGTAGAACATTGGACAAAATGTTTCGCAGGATTTAGTTACAACTTTCTACATTTGAGTTTAAATCTCACTGAGGTAAATTTTGCTTTTCAACCTTTCGGGGTTAACAAATTATCAGTTAAGTACTGGGGTCGATATAAACAACTTTCCCCATCATTCAAATTGCTGGTCTTGTGTCAATGCAGTGGGACGGTTGACTCTATATGCAGCAGATGCACAGGAATAGTTGATAGTAAGAGCATCAATGAAAAAAAAAATCTTTTCTAATCTAAGGAGGCATTCATAGATGTGGTTGATAGCTTCTGCTACCTAGGGTATCTTAACAGTGGAGAAGGCTGCTCTGAGAGTATAGTAGCTAGAATAAAAATGGGATGGTAAAATTTCAAGGAGCTACTACCTCTGTTGAAAACAAAAGGTTTCTTCCTACAAATGAAAGGCTGTATGTTGCTGATGTGCAATGTTGCATGGTAGTTAGACATGGGCAATGACTGCAAAGGATATGTGAAAGCTGGAGAGAAATGAAGCAAGCTTGCTTTGATGAGTAAGCAAAGTCAATATTAATGAAAGACTAAGCATAAATGTGCTAAGAGAAAGGCTGGATATAAGAGAAATGAAGTGGTATGGACATGTGGTATGGACATGTGGTATGGACATGTGATATGGACATGTGATATGGACATGTGATATGGACATGTGGTATGTGTGGGTGAAGAAATGTAAAAAAAAAATGGAAGTAAGTGACAGTAGTGGAAAAGCAAGGAAGATCTGGTTGGAAGTTGTGAGAGATGATTTCAAATTGGTGAAGCTCAGAGAGGAGATGAAGGACAACTGGAGCTGATATAATTGACTTTCCCTTCCTTCAAAATTGTTGGCCTTGGGTTTAAATTAGAAAATGTTATAACAGTTGAAAGAATAGAATAGAATAAAATCTGTAATATTGTTTAGATGGTAGGGAAGGGAAATAAATATACATTGTTGTTTTCTTTCATTTCTTCAAGTCTTAACAGTAAAATCAAATAATTAATCGTTAATAATCTTAAAAAAGCCGACAATGTAATGTGTCTGGATGGTGGTGGTGGTGGTGGTGGTGGTGAGGGAAGATTATTATTTACTAGAGACTAACACCTGCTGGAGATGATAGTAAGAGAGTAAAAACGAACTGCTGCTACTACTACTACTACTGCTGCTGCTGCTGCTGCTGTTTTTACTACTACTACTACTACTACTACTACTACTACTACTATTACTACTACTACTGCTACAACTGTTGCTGCTGCTACTACTGCTACTGCTTCTGCTGCTGTTGTTACTACTACTACTACTACTACTACTACTAATACTGCTGCTGTTACTAATACTACTGTGTGCACTCATACTTATGTAGTAATTGGTTTGTGGGTGATCTCCACCACCCCTACCTGGCTAGGTTGCCCACCTGAGTGGTCAATTTTGCCATGTACTATATTTTTAATTTTGTTTGTATCACAATCAATGTCTTCTCTTTCTATAGTTATATGCCATGATAAAATGTATCCACTCCACTCAGAAAAACGGTAGTGCTGGTGCCACAATAAAAAATACACCCAGTCAGTCTGTAAAGTGGTAATGACAAAAACCACCCAGTTCTACCTGTATTTACATGTTATAAAGTGGTTTCTGTTTGGAAGGGGCATCCAGGCATAGAAACCATGCCCCAAATGGACTACCCATCTAATTCATGCAAGCATGGAGAATAGTCTTTAGTATAAATATATATATAATTGTTTCTACTTTTTGGTACAAGGCCAGCAATTATCCCAGTGTATTACTGGTACTTTATTTTATCGATACTGTCAATTCACCGTAAATATATATAATTGTTTCTACCTTTGGCACAAGGCCAGCAATTATCCAGTACATTCACCGTAAATATATATAATTGTTTCTACTATTGGCACAAGGCCAGAAATTACCCAGTACATTACTGGTACTTTATTTTATCGACCCCGTAAGGATGAAAGGCAAAGTTAACCTCGGCGGGATTTGAACTCAGAATAGCAAGGGCCGTAACTCTATGCATCAAAGCATGGCGTCCGACCCTCTACCGATACTGCCAATCCAATATATAATGACAGGTAGCAAGATTCTACTTCTTGGTAACTTTAACGTGGAGAGTAGTTTCTGCTTCTTATTCAAATATACTGTATATACTCAAATATAAGCCGATCCAAATATAAACTGACCCCACTCTATTTTATGCCTGATAAATGGGCAAAAATCCAAACCTTGTTTATAAGCTGACCCCCCCCCCCCCCCCCCCCTTTTTACTATAGATTTTTTTTTTTCCGTCTCTTATTCCACACTGTAAATGTGGTTGGTGTTAGGAAGGGCATCCAGTTGTAAAATACCGAGCCAAATTTACAGTCCTCAACTGAGCAAGGTGTGACAAATGGCCAACCCTAGCTAGACTTACTTCCCAGTGTGGACAACCCGTCTAACTCATGCAAGCGTGGAAAAATTGATGGTAAACAGAAATGATGATGATGATGATATATAGCACCAACATCATCATCACCACCATCCCTACTCCATCATCAAGAAGATATTGTAGTGTTTTGTTATATAAAATATGTATGGTAAAGCCTCACATAAGCAACATAGGCCAATTATGAGTAGAATATGTTTCACTGTAGAGATTGTCTTCACCTGCTTTTCTATATTTTCTAAAGTTTGAGTTAGCTTCTCTTATTAGAATTATCTCCCTTATTTATTTTAGATTAATTAACCTTTTTGTGACCATGTTTCTAATGAAATACTCTGTTTCAATTATTTCCAAGACAGTAACTTAATAAAAATTATATTGTAAGATAGTCATTTGAATATGAACCCTTTAAAATGTGTGTGGGGTTTTTCACGGAACCAGAGCTTGTTAGAGAGGGAGGCACCCTAAAGAGAGTGTTTAGTTATAATTGCACAGATAATCTCAGTTGATTAAATTATTTCAACTATATTAAATACGTGCGACCCTTCCATATTAGTATTTAATGTAAAATGGTACTTTGTGGTATTTCACCTCAACTCTATTGTCTAATATTTTTTTAAAGTTATGTATTAGATGCAGGCATGACTGTGTGTTTAAGGAGTTCATGTTGCAACTATGTGGTTTTGGGTTCAGTCACATTATGTGGCAATATTCTGGTTGACTCTTTTAGCCAACTTTTTCTCAGTGTATGTGGAGAGATGTTAAGCCTGTCAAATAATATCAACAAATGCGAGAGACCATGTACCATAGTACCCCTGTAGAACATACTCGGCAATGAACCATGTATCCAGTGTTTACAATAGGTACACTGTATCCCTGTATATCCAGTGTTTACAATAGGTACACTGTATCCCTGTATATCCAGTGTTTACAATAGGTACACTGTATCCCTGTATATCCAGTGTCTACAATAGGTACACTGTATCCCTGTATATATCCAGTGTCTACAATAGGTACACTGTATCCCTGTGTATCCAGTGTTTACAATAGGTACACTGTATCCCTGTATATCCAGTGTTTATAATAGGTACACTGTATCCCTGTATATCCAGTGTTTACAATAGGTACACTGTATCCCTGTGTATATCCAGTGTTTACAATAGGTACACTGTATCCCTGTGTATCCAGTGTTTACAATAGGTACACTGTATCCCTGTATATCCAGTGTCTACAATAGGTACACTGTATCCCTGTATATATCCAGTGTTTACAATAGGTACACTGTATCCCTGTATATCCAGTGTTTATAATAGGTACACTGTATCCCTGTGTATCCAGTGTTTACAATAGGTACACTGTATCCCTGTATATCCAGTGTTTATAATAGGTACACTGTATCCCTGTGTATCCAGTGTTTACAATAGGTACACTGTATCCCTGTTTGTATCACGTGTCTACAATAGGTACACTGTATCCCTGTTTGTATCACGTGTCTACAATAGGTACACTGTATCCCTGTTTGTATCAAGTGTCTACAATAGGTACACTGTATCCCTGTATATCCAGTGTCTACAATAGGTACACTGTATCCCTGTATATCCAGTGTCTACAATAGGTACACTGTATCCCTGTTTGTATCACGTGTCTACAATAGGTACACTGTATCCCTGTTTGTATCAAGTGTCTACAATAGGTACACTGTATCCCTGTATATCCAGTGTCTACAATAGGTACACTGTATCCCTGTATATCCAGTGTCTACAATAGGTACACTGTATCCCTGTTTGTATCACGTGTCTACAATAGGTACACTGTATCCCTGTTTGTATCAAGTGTCTACAATAGGTACACTGTATCCCTAGTCACGAGAAAGACATCTGACTGTAAAACTGCCTAAAAAAAGACACCGTGATGAACCTGAAGCCTTGTTGTCATCGTTGTATTTTTGTGAATGATAACCTTGTTTGTTACAGTCTTCAGTCGTTGACTCATTGCATTTATGATGCAGCAGGCATAGTCTCAAAGGACTTGTCTGCAGTGCAACAAATACCACATGGTTATTTTGTTTGACTGCACTAATTTTTCGGTTGTCTTACCGATGTCTACATCTTTCATTGATATGTATTAGCAAAGGACACCCACGCACATACATAGATATATGTACATATTGATACACTCATACACACTGAGGCTCACATACACACAGGCAGAGAGACAGACATATATGTCCATAAATACATAGATTGGTACCTGCTTGTACATACATATGCATTCATTCTAACATAAAACTGATAGTAAACCTCTGATAAATTAAAATTAATGAGGTGACATATGAATCTCTTTTCGCATTCTCAACATTGCGTTCCTCCTTAAGAAAATAAGTCTGTATATCATTGATTAGCCCCAGGTTCATTGATCAGGGCAGACAGATGAGTGAAGGCAGTTGAGCTATGTCCATTCCATCTCTTCATAAATCTATCACTGCATGGTCAATGTCATTTATTTTTTAAGTTGTTTAAGAGATTTGGCTATTAGTTCTGGCAAGTCAAACGATGTGGGGAACCTTTTCGGTATCATGACTGAATTGAAGGTAACATAAGTGCCTGTGAGAATGTACCTGTGTCTGCAAGGATGTATCTCTACCTGTGAGAATATACCTGTGTCTGCAAGGATGTATCTCTACCTGTGAGAATTATTAATTATTATTGTAGACAAAGATAACGAAATAAAATGAAGTCTGAAGTAATTATTGTTACAGAATAGTCAAGAATCAAAAGTAAAAAATATCTGAACAAAATTAATAGTGAAAACAAATAATGTGCTTACAACAATAACAATGGTGGCAGTAGTAGTAGTGGTGGTGGTTGTAGTAGTAGCGGTGGTAGTAGTAGTAGTGGTGGTAGAGGTGGTAGTCATGGTGGTGGTAGTTGTAGGGGTGGTGTTAGTAGAGGTGGTAGTTGTAGGGGTGGTGGTAGTAAAGGCGGTAGTCGTCGGTGTGGTGGTGGTGGTAGTAGTAGTGGTAGTCATAGTAGAGGGGGGTAGTTGTAGGGGTTGTGGTAGTAGTAGAGGTGGTAGTCATGCGGGTGGTGGTAGTAAGTAGTAGTGGTGGTGGTAGTTGTAGTAGTGGTAATGGTAGTCATAGTGGTGGTGGTTGTGGTAATGGTATTAGTAGTGGTAGTAGTTGTGGCGGGGGGGGGGGGTAGTTGTAGTAGAGGTGGTAGTACTGTAGTTATAATAATCATTCCTAAAATAGACAAAGCCTCAAAGTTGGGAATGGTTAATCAATTAAATCAACACTTATGATTTTTCCAATCCACTGCCCTTAGGGAAGGGGTCTGAGAAGAGCATAAAGCTGATCTGCTAAATAAGCAGAGAGGCGGATAAGGATGAATGGTGGTGACCAAGAAAAGAGGAAGATGGAGGAAATAGTAGGATGTAATGGTGGGATAAGAGTAAATGATTAGGAGCTCATCAACAAGGTTTTGGAGGTCTGATTCAATCTTTTTCTAGATCCTTAATCTTTGGTGGATATGTTCTTATCTTGTGGTCAGTGAATATGTCAAGGACAGCAGATTCATAGAAGTATACTTTCCATTCCATGCACCTAATGAGGTCCTCCTCTGTTGTCTGGTGTGTGATGCTTTGAAATATTGTATCAACTTGAAGATTGTTGAAAGAACAATACCTTCATCATCATTATCATCATCATCATCGTTTAACGTCTATCTTCCACATTAGCATGGGTTTAGACGGGAATTGTTCCACTTGAGGCAAGATTGGTCGGGTGACCGTGTCCCACTCAAATAGGACTATCTGGCAGGTTTTCTACGGCTGGATGCCCTTCCTAATACCAACCACATTTACAGTGTGGACTGGGAGTTAACCAGTGCATAGAGGAGAAAAGGCTGGTCCTAATAAATATCCCTGCTCAGAGTAGAGTATATATATATATAGGGCGGTGCCCTAGCATGGCGTCAGCCTGATGGCTGGAATAGGTTAAAGAGTATATATATATATGTGTAGATAAGTTCTGTTTGTAGAACTGAACAGAACCATGTTGGATTTAAAATTGTGTTTGTGTATTAGTGTGTATTAGTATGTGAAGTAGTGAGTTATTAGGTATTATAGTATCATAAACAGTTTTCACCTTTCTATCAAACTACTTATTTTTTTAGCTTCAAACTATCAAATTGTCACTAAATATTTTTAATATCTTTTTTCTAAGACAATTCCTCTTGTTTTGTTTTAGAATTTAACGTGTCCAATTTCTATAAAGACCAACTTTAATTGATTTCTCTCTCCCCTGTCCAATCAAATGGAAGTGAATAGAACTTCTCTGTGCTCAACAATATATTTAGTTTTAGTAACTAAAAGAGTTGACAGATGGTTTTAAATAGACATATATCAACACAGTATACATACATTATATATATCAACACAGTATACATACATTATATATATCAACACAGTATACATACATTATATATATCAACACAGTATACATACATTATATATATATCAACACAGTATACATACATTATATATATCAACACAGTATACATACATTATATATATATCAACACAGTATACATACATTATATATATATCAACACAGTATACATACATTATATATATATCAACACAGTATACATACATTATATATATATCAACACAGTATACATACATTATATATATCAACACAGTATACATACATTATATATATCAACACAGTATACATACATTATATATATCAACACAGTATACATACATTATATATATCAACACAGTATACATACATTATATATATATCAACACAGTATACATACATTATATATATCAACACAGTATACATACATTATATATATATCAACACAGTATACATACATTATATATATCAACACAGTATACATACATTATATATATATCAACACAGTATACATACATTATATATATATCAACACAGTATACATACATTATATATATATCAACACAGTATACATACATTATATATATCAACACAGTATACATACATTATATATATATCAACACAGTATACATACATTATATATATATCAACACAGTATACATACATTATATATATATCAACACAGTATACATACATTATATATATATCAACACGGTATACATACATTATATATATATCAACACGGTATACATACATTATATATATATCAACACGGTATACATACATTATATATATATCAACACGGTATACATACATTGTGTCCTGCAGTTGATACAACATGGCCAGATGGTTAAGAAATTCACTTCACAACCATTAGGTGTCCTGCCTGATGCCATTGTTTGGCATATTGGTCAAGTGTCATTTATTATAGTGTTGGGTCAACCCAAGCCTTTTGAATGAAATTTGCTAGACAGAGACTGTGAGGAAGCCCGTCAAACTGTAATATTGGTCAAGTGTCATTTATTATAGTGTTGGGTCAACCGAAGCCTTTTGAATGAAATTTGCTAGACAGAGACTGTGAGGAAGCCCGTCAAACTGTAATATTGGTCAAGTGTCATTTATTATAGTGTTGGGTCAACCCAAGCCTTTTGAATGAAATTTGCTAGACAGAGACTGTGAAGAAGCCCATCAAACTGTAATATTGGTCAAGTGTCATTTATTATAGTGTTGGGTCAACTCAAGCCTTTTGAATGAAATTTGCTAGACAGAGACTGTGAGGAAGCCCGTCAAACTGTAATATTGGTCAAGTGTCATTTATTATAGTGTTGGGTCAAACCAAGCCTTTTGAATGAAATTTGCTAGACAGAGACTGTGAGGAAGCCCGTCAAACTGTAATATTGGTCAAGTGTCATTTATTATAGTGTTGGGTCAACCGAAGCCTTTTGAATGAAATTTGCTAAACAGAGACTGTGAGGAAGCCCGTCAAACTGTAATATTGGTCAAGTGTCATTTATTATAGTGTTGGGTCAACCCAAGCCTTTTGAATGAAATTTGCTAGACAGAGACTGTGAAGAAGCCCATCAAACTGTAATATTGGTCAAGTGTCATTTATTATAGTGTTGGGTCAACCCAAGCCTTTTGAATGAAATTTGCTAGACAGAGACTGTGAGGAAGCCTGTCAAACTGTAATATTGGTCAAGTGTCATTTATTATAGTGTTGGGTCAAACCAAGCCTTTTGAATGAAATTTGCTAGACAGAGACTGTGAGGAAGCCCGTCAAACTGTAATATTGGTCAAGTGTCATTTATTATAGTGTTGGGTCAACCCAAGCCTTTTGAATGAAATTTGCTAGACAGAGACTGTGAAGAAGCCCATCAAACTGTAATATTGGTCAAGTGTCATTTATTATAGTGTTGGGTCAACCCAAGCCTTTTGAATGAAATTTGCTAGACAGAGACTGTGAGGAAGCCCGTCAAACTGTAATATTGGTCAAGTGTCATTTATTATAGTGTTGGGTCAAACCAAGCCTTTTGAATGAAATTTGCTAGACAGAGACTGTGAGGAAGCCCGTCAAACTGTAATATTGGTCAAGTGTCATTTATTATAGTGTTGGGTCAACCCAAGCCTTTTGAATGAAATTTGCTAGACAGAGACTGTGAGGAAGCCTGTCAAACTGTAATATTGGTCAAGTGTCATTTATTATAGTGTTGGGTCAACCCAAGCCTTTTGAATGAAATTTGCTAGACAGAGACTGTGAGGAAGCCCGTCAAACTGTAATATTGGTCAAGTGTCATTTATAGAAGTGTTGGGTCAACCCAAGCCTTTTGAATGAAATTTGCTAGACAGAGACTGTGAGGAAGCCCGTCAAACTGTACCTGTAATTCAAATGGCCAGTCATATCATACTCTGTATGATGTTGAATCTCCTTGAAAATTACACATGAATAGAATGCTCAGCCACTTACACATTAATTTCATGAGCAGGTTTCCTGTTGATTGAATGAACAACTGGAAGACTCACCATCAAAGCCGATGAAGGCCCATTCCATACCCACAGTTCAATATTTAGATGTGTGAAGTTCAGTGGAATCAATACCTTAAAAAAAATGAGTTAAGTCAGTGTCAGAAAACTGCCTTTAACCCTTTAGCATTTAAACCAGCCATATCTGGCCAGAATTTACTCACCTCTTTCTGTTCAAACTGGCTGTAACTGGCCATTCATACTTATGTTAAGGGAGTTCTCAAAATAAATATCAAAATCTCATAGATCCAATATTATGTGAGATAATTATGTGAGGTAAAGCCTTTACTCTACATATACTGTTGTATTTTTGTTGTAATGTAAATACTAAAGGGTTAAAAATGCATCTTCCAACCAATGGTTATCATCATTTTTATCATCATCATCATCATTATCATTCATGCTTACCATGTTGACATGGATTGGACAGATTGTCACAGTCCAAAACCAGACAGGTCACAGCAACCCATCTTGCTCATCATATTTGACATTGTTTCTGTGGCTTACAGGGTATACTGGACGTGTTTTTTTTAGGCACCACCACTACCACTTTACCGAA
>OZ024744.1:108896386-108906386 GCA_964016885.1 Eledone cirrhosa
CACACACAAGAACCAAACTAACAAAACAAAAGACATACAGACACACACAAGAACCAAACTAACAAAACAAAAGACATACAGACACACACAAGAACCAAACTAACAAAACAAAAGGCATACAGACACACACAAGAACCAAACTAACAAAACAAAAGACATACAGACACACACAAGAACCAAACTAACAAAACAAAAGACATACAGACACACACAAGAACCAAACTAACAAAACAAAAGACATACAGACACACACAAGAACCAAACTAACAAAACAAAAGACATACAGACACACACAAGAACCAAACTAACAAAACAAAAGACATACAGACACACACAAGAACTAAACTAACAAAACAAAAGACATACAGACACACACAAGAACCAAACTAACAAAACAAAAGACATACAGACACACACAAGAACCAAACTAACAAAACAAAAGACATACAGACACACACAAGAACCAAACTAACAAAACAAAAGACATACAGACACACACAAGAACCAAACTAACAAAACAAAAGACATACAGACACACACAAGAACCAAACTAACAAAACAAAAGACATACAGACACACACAAGAACCAAACTAACAAAACAAAAGACATACAGACACACACAAGAACCAAACTAACAAAACAAAAGACATACAGACACACACAAGAACCAAACTAACAAAACAAAAGACATACAGACACACACAAGAACCAAACTAACAAAACAAAAGACATACAGACACGCACAAGAACCAAACTAACAAAACAAAAGACATACAGACACACACAAGAACCAAACTAACAAAACAAAAGACATACAGACACACACAAGAACCAAACTAACAAAACAAAAGACATACAGACACACACAAGAACCAAACTAACAAAACAAAAGACATACAGACACACACAAGAACCAAACTAACAAAACAAAAGACATACAGACACACACAAGAACCAAACTAACAAAACAAAAGACATACAGACACACACAAGAACCAAACTAACAAAACAAAAGACATACAGACACACACAAGAACCAAACTAACAAAACAAAAGACATACAGACACACACAAGAACCAAACTAACAAAACAAAAGACATACAGACACACACAAGAACCAAACTAACAAAACAAAAGACATACAGACACACACAAGAACCAAACTAACAAAACAAAAGACATACAGACACACACAAGAACCAAACTAACAAAACAAAAGACATACAGACACACACAAGAACCAAACTAACAAAACAAAAGACATACAGACACACACAAGAACCAAACTAACAAAACAAAAGACATACAGACACACACAAGAACCAAACTAACAAAACAAACCAGACTCACAGATAGAACAAACAAACAACCAACAAGTAACAAGTAAATAAACATATGAATAAATAAATAAAAACACGCACACATCATGAGGTAACGCATGCACAAACTAAGCACACAACACACAAGATGGTGTAGGACAGAACACAGGAGAGACAGAAAATAAAAAACCCATTCACTGAGGAGGTCACAGAATGTGTAACAAAAGAGCTTTGACAATATATAAACAACCATCCAGTTATCGAACCAACCAACCAACCAACCGGAAATTTATAATAAATTGAAGTGAAAAGCAACAGGTGCGTGTGTTTTTATTGGCAACATGACCCTCCCAAAGTATAGCAATATATATATCTATATATCTATATCATCATCATCATCATCATCACCGTTTTACGTCCGTTCTTCCACGCTAGCATGGGTTAGACGGGTTGTCCTGTTGTGGGCAGTGTCTGGTCGGCTGACCTTGTCTTGCTCATACAGGAACTGATTTGGCTTGATTTCTACAGCTGGATGCCCTTCCTAACACCAACCTCATTTACAATGAGTGCTGGGTGCTTTTTTTCCCATGGCGCCGACACATCCACTTTACAGTGTGGGCTGGGTGCTTTTTTTCCCATGGCGCCTACACGTCCACTTTACAGTGTGGGCTGGGTGCTTTTTTGCCGTGGCACCTCCACGACCACCTTGCGGTGGGGGGAGTGGGGGCATATTGTTTATATGCTTCAGCATGTACCCATGGGAGGTCGGGTACCCTGTATTACTGTGTGACGCCAGAAGTCACGGTCGTGTGTCATTGTCTTTGAGAGGTGTAGTTGGGTAAGGTCGGCTTTTATCACCTCATCCCAAGTCATCTTGGGTCTCCCCACTCCGCGGTTTCCATCAACTATATATATATATATCTATATATATATATATTTCTATATATATATATCTATATATATATATGTATATGTATCTGGTGTTATGCAGTAATACAGAAGACCTGCCCACCCATGCACACAGACTGAATCTCACATCTAGTAGGCACCTCTTAACCACAATCCCCCCCCCCCCCCCCCTCCCACGCCCAAACACCCATCCCCCCACTTCTGTTCATACCATCTTTACACTGTAAAGTGGTTGTATTGGTATCACCACAAAAAGCATCCAGCCCACACAACACAGTAAAGAGGTTGTGTTGGTGATACAACAAAAAAAAAGCACCCAGCCCACATTGTAAAGTGGTCGTGTAGGTGTCATGTCAAAAAGCACCCTTCAATCTTTCTAATTTCTTTCTCATTCTTTCTTCTGATGAAGGACTAGCGTCCGAAACGTTAAGACCCTCTTCCTGCTATATCAAGCGTTAATCTAATATATACCTTCCATATACTGTACCAATTGTGTTGTTATTTCTGTTTACCTTTTAAATACATATATATATAATTTTTGTAAATCGAACTTTGATTTCATATCAAAAACCTCGCAAAACAAATTCATCGCCATTATGTGTGTATATATATGTATATATCTCTCTATATATATGTATATATATATATATATATATATATATATATATATATATATATATGTATATATCTCTCTATATATATGTATATATATATATATATACATATATATATGTATATATATATATAGTGTGTGTGTATATATATAAATATATGATGCTTGTGTATGCACAGCAATATTAGATGGTAGGGAGACCTGGGCGTTGTGTGCAGAAGACTTGTGTAGATTAGAAAGAAACGAAGGCTGCATTGCTCCGATGGATGTGTAATAGTAATGTATGTGAACGGCAAAGCATAAAGAAATTGAGAGAGAGACTAGGCATAAGAGGAATCAAATGTTGTGTGCAAGAGAGGAGATTGCGTTGGTATGGACATGTGATGTGTATGAAGGACGACAGCTGCATAAAAAAGTGCAGGGCGATCAAAATTGATTGAAGATACCGAGTGGGTAGACCCAGAAAAACCTGGGACGAGATGACAAAAACTGACCTTGCCCACCTACACCTCTCTAAGACAATGTCACTAGGTCGGGATATTTGGCGCCATGCAGTTGTACAGAAGACCCGCCTTCCTTTACATATGAACTTAAACCTACGGTCAGTAAGCAACTCTTAACCCAATAATCACCCCCACTTCACACCCCCTACCTCATCCTCCCACTTTCGTCCACTATAAAGTGTAGGTGTCACGACAAAAAGCACCCGGTCCACACCGTAAAGCGGTTGTGTAGGAGACATGGTAAAAAGGCTCCCAGTCCACACTGTAAAAGCAGTTGGTGTTAGGAAGGGCATCCAGCTGTAGAAAACCTACCAGATGCAGTTCTGTATGAGCAAGACACAGTCACCTGACTAATCTTGCCTCAAGTGGAACAAACCCATCCAGTGGGACAAACATCATCATTGTTTAACGTCTAACCTCCACGCTGACATAGAGGTTGGACGTTAAACGATGTGATGATGATGCTGATCATATATATATATATTTATTATATATATATATATTTATTGGAGGCACATGACTTAGTGGTTAGAGCATTGGCCTTGCAATGGAAAGGTTGTGAGTTCAATTCTCAGACCGGGTGATGTGTTGTTTCCTTGAGCAAGACACTTTATTTCACATTGCTCCAGTTTACTCAGCTGTAGAAATGAGATGATAGGGACTGGTGTCCCTATCATTCCATTTCAAAGTGGTCGTGGAGGTGCCACGGCAAAAAAGCACCCAGCACTCACTGTAAATGAGGTTGGTGTTAGGAAGGGCATCCAGCTGTAGAAATCAAGCCAGAATCAGTTCCCGTCCCACCCTTGCAAGCAGGGAAGTAAAATGAAATGATGATGATGATATATATATTATATATATTATATGTATATATAGCAAAGTGTCGAGATGTTTCTTAATTTATATGTATATATAATATAACGGACATTAAATGATATATATATCATCATTTAATGTCCATTTCTCCTTACGAGCATATATAACTTTTGCTTTCAATGACTTGACATTGGTTAACCTGTGGTTATATATGCTGAAGGTGCCTCAGAGTGGGATTAAACCCATGACCATAAGATTACAGTGCGAATCTCTTTACCACACAACCATGCCTGCACCTCTTTACTCTTTTACCTGTTTCAGCCATCCGGCTGAGGCCATGCTGTTTATATATTTATTTAAATTTTGTTGTTCATTTTGTTATTTCTGCCAGTTTTTGTAATCTAGTTCAGTACCAAAGTATCACACACTCACTGGTTTTCTATAAATCACTTCCAAGTAAACTTATAACTTAACCTCTATTTATCTTGCATGTCTTTTAACTAATGTTAAGTAAGGTTTAATTAAATATAGCTCACAGCTTGTGTGATTTATTTCGTCTTAAGTCACTGCATTAACCCTCTTGATACCAACCCTGTGAAACTGCCCTGGTTTTATGATACACAAATGCTCATTTTAAAGTGCTCCTAATTACATCATAATTTTATAAGAATTTTTTTGTTAATTTTGTTAATTTGAAACTATTGAAAAAGTTACAATTATTTAATTAAATTCCTCTAAATTGTAAGAACATTTGTGTTCCAAACACCATATTAATTATGAGAAAATTAGATTATTAAATCCCTCCTAATTTTTGGTTATTTTCAAAATTCGAAGACCAGAGGCAGTGTCTTTCATTGGAAATATGGTAGCAAAATGGTTAAAGTATTAATATTTATCTAAAAAATTATGCATCATAACTTTACTTAACAAGTTCCAAATGCCCAATTTAATAATGAGAAAGTTATTTTACTAAATGCCTATGAATTTTTGATTATTTTAAAACTTAACTGAAACATTGTATATTTTTTTAGGAATAGGGTCACAAAAGGTTTAAGTCAGCTAACATAGCAGCTTTATGTTAATTTTGAAAAAAGGTTTTCATTTATTTCTTCCATTAATTCATATAAATAAGGTGATTATGGTGTTTGGAACTTAACTTAATGAAGGATCTTACATAAAATAATGGTGGGCAGTTTTTAGATATATGTAAACATTTTAAAGTCACCTATGATTTCAAATCAATTTGAAAATAATCAAGAATTTTGAGTATTTAGTAATATAACTAACTTTGTAGATAAATATAAACACTTTAAAATAAACAATGTCATAGAAGAAGAGGTGTGTCTCAGGTGGGTTGGTAATAAATAGTTAAGCTGGTGTTTGAAACATAACTTTAAAAAAGTTCTTCACATAAAATTATGATGGAAAGTTTTTAGATAAATATAAACACTTCAACCCTTTCATTGCCATATTTGAAAGACCCTGTCTATGGTTTTTAGATCATTTTGAAAATATCCAAAGGATTTAGTAATATAACTGTCCTAATATTGAGTTGGTGTTTGGAATATAACTTAACAAAGGTTCTTTGCATAGAATTATGATGGAAGGTTTTAAAATAATTATAAACACTTTGAAATGAGCAGGTTTGTATCCCAGAATCAAAATTACTTTGAAGTTCATTAGTTAATCTTTTTGTTGCCATATTTCTAATGGAATACTCTACTTATATGTATCAATTAGTTTTGAAAATATTAAAGAATTTAATGAGTAATTAACGTTTTCATTAGTAAGGTGATGTTTGAGACATTATTTAACAAACATTTCTCAAATAAACTTATGATTGAAGGTTTTAATATGTCTGAACTTTTTAAAATGAGTAGTAGTGTATGATAAAAAACTAAGCTAGTTTGAAGGAAACTGATATAAAAAGAGTTGAGGATATAACATTGTAAAGCAAATAATGTCCAGATTTCTAAACAGAACATCTATCCTTGGCTAATGAACAATTCACAAATATATTTATAATCAATGATTGATCTAATTATTGATAGCATAATTACCTCTCTTGGAAATGCTATGTTCTCAATAAAGGTAAAACTTCATTTGAAAAATTGGGCTGGTTTTATTTTGTTTTCTTTCCAGACACAAGAAATAGGTTAACATCATCATCATTTAATGTTCATTTCTATAGACGAAGGCAGTACTTAATTGGAGTTACTAGACTTGATCTATTACCTGGTTTAACACCAACACCTGGTTCTTGACCACCTTTAGTTCTGTTCACTAGGGTAGTAGACTTGATTTATTACCTGGTTTAACACCAACACCTGGTTCTTGATCACATTTAGTTCTGTTCACTAGGGTAGTAGACTTGATCTATTACCTGGTTTAACACCAACACCTGTTTCTTGACCACCTTTAGTTCTGTTCACTAGGGTAGTAGACTTGATTTATTACCTGGTTTAACACCAACACCTGTTTCTTGACCACCTTTAGTTCTGTTCACTAGGGTAGTAGACTTGATTTATTACCTGGTTTAACACCAACACCTGATTCTTGACCACCTTTAGTTCTGTTCACTAGGGTAGTAGACTTGATTTATTACCTTGTTTAACACCAACACCTGATTCTTGACCACCTTTAGTTCTGTTCACTAGGGTAGTAGACTTGATTTATTACCTGGTTTAACACCAACACCTGTTTCTTGACCACCTTTAGTTCTGTTCACTAGGGTAGTAGACTTGATTTATTACCTGGTTTAACACCAACACCTGGTTCTTGATCACATTTAGTTCTGTTCACTAGGGTAGTAGACTTGATCTATTACCTGGTTTAACACCAACACCTGATTCTTGACCACCTTTAGTTCTGTTCACTAGGGTAGTAGACTTGATCTATTACCTGGTTTAACACCAACACCTGGTTCTTGACCACCTTTAGTTCTGTTCACTAGGGTAGTAGACTTGATCTATTACCTGGTTTAACACCAACACCTGGTTCTTGACCACCTTTAGTTCTGTTCATGAAAATCGGTCATAAGATGTAGGCCCCTATAGGTAATACACAGACTTGATTTATTACCTGGTTTAACACCAACACCTGGTTCTTGACCACCTTTAGTTCTGTTCACTAGGGTAGTAGACTTGATCTATTACCTGGTTTAACACCAACACCTGGTTCTTCGTGGAGTCCACAAAGCTGGTAGATTTAATCTGTTACCTAATTTAACATCAACACTTGGCTCTTAGGGGAATCTATTAGGATAGCAGCCTTGAAGCCAGCTCTCCAGTTTGAAGGTGGAAGGTGTGTGACTCAGTTAACAAAAATAAAATAAACCTTTAATTTGAAGAACTAGTCTTGTCACACGCTATTGTTTAAGGTCTGTGGAATGAAAGTCACTTGCATGTTAATTTCATGAGTAGATTAAAATATTGTTCAAACAATTGGGACACTTATTAATGGAACATATGGAGGGCCAACAACAGCAGTAATGAGTTTGATGATATTACCCTGAAATGTTCATGAGCACTTCCCTTCTCCCCGCTGACTAAAGAGTAAAAATAAATTGAAATCTAAGCAAAACAGTTGACTTAAGAAGCATTAGGAAAATTTGAAATTTAAAATGTGTGTCCCAATGCAAATAAACATAACAATAATCAATTGCTATAAATAATAGTTGACAAAAATCAAATAGCATGCTTCTGGAGATGAGAAAAATGGGCAGGGGAATCTCTGTCAACTTTTTTATCTCAGGGGTTACTTGATTTTTAAAACTATTATTTATGGTTATTTGGATTGGTATGTGCTTGATTCAAATTTCAAAAAATGTTAAAGGTGTAGTTTTTTTTTGTAAATGAGAACTAGTCTGAATCTCCTGGTTGGATTTTGTTTCCTTCATGCACTAATAAAGGTGTTACATTCGTGATATTGATAGCATATACATGCAGACTGTATGTGATGGGGTAGTGTTGGTGATAATGTTCATTGAAGTTGGGGTGGTGTTTGTGTTGGTTGAGGAAGGTGATTAATGATGGTGATTGGAGAAGGGTTTCATGGTGCTGATTGTGGTAGAATTCATGTTGTATGTGTGTGTCTGCTAATGATGCTGAATATATAAAACAATAACGAGAGAATGATTACAATTTATTCATTCATCATTTTATGTAAAAACCTTAGGTAAATTATGTTTAAAAAAAAGTATAATGAGGGTTTCTGATTTATGCACAAGGCCAGCAATTTTTGGGGAGGGGAAAGTCAATTAAATCACCCCAGTGTGTTACTGGTACTTTCTATTATAAACCCTATAAGGACGAAAGGCAAAGCTAAACTTAGCGGGATGTAAAGTACCTCATTTAAGTTATGTTCCAAACACCAACTTAATAATGAGAAATCATTCCCCCAAAATATTTTTGTAAATTAATTGAACCATTCGGACAGTGAAACTCGTTAGAAATATGGTTATGAAATAATTCATTTAATGAGTAATTAAAGGAAAATAGTTATGTAATCAGCCAATTAAACAGCCAAAGCTAAATTATATTTTGTTCTCTTCCATAGTTTATGTCAGTAAAGCCCCTATAATGGATAACTTTACTGATACTATATGTATTTATTCTGATAATTTATTACTGATAATATCTGTATCTATCTCCATAATTGGTGAAATACTCTAGCTCTGTTGAAACAACTGTAGATGTGTAAATAATAATAATAATACTTGGTCTTATTGAATTTTGAATTATATATGCTAGCAGAAAAACCACACTTCGGGTGGTTTTCTGTTACCATGTGTAGTGTGTATATTGATATTATACGCAAGTATTTATACATGTAGATATGATACATCAAATAAAATTGTAATTGACAATATACACAGAAATTTAACGAAGACTGTGTTACACTGTCTTATGTAATCAGTAACGTAATCCATGATACATTAAACAAAGACGATATTATATATAAACTGCATTAGGAGAAAATTAGTGATGGAAATATATGAATATTTATTTAAGTGATCGCTAACCGGAAGTGTTGACATTTGAAAATTTTAAAGAAGTGAATCTTTAAATAAACAATAAAATATATTTAAGCAAAAAGTATGGAATTTAGCAGATAAATTATATAATATTTATTCATTTTAATCTGTTATTTTAATAAATATTTGCTTTAGGGTTTTTATATATTTTGATATATATTTATCCTTATCGAGCCCTCTTTGGATTTTAGTCTTCACATTTATTATTATTACTATATATATATATTAAAATAACAGATTAAAGTTTAAGCAAAGAATCGCTGCTTTCACCCATATATATATATACATGACCATCCCCAAATATAACTATATATCTGTATATATATATAATTAAGTGTGTGTGTGTCTGTGTATTACCTATAGGGGCCTACATCTTACGACCGATTTTCATGAACAGGGTCATAGATTAGTCATCGGGCAGTGTTTTCTATATATCAGCGTATCGTTATTTTTTTAATTCTGGGGTCATTCTGCAGATAAAAATCGATAGGGGGGTTACCTTTTTTTAGGTATCGAAAAATAAGATTTTTGGCTCTAGCTCCCACATTTTGCCACCGATTTCGTTCAAATTTTAAAGCAAAATAGAATTTATCATTGCACATCCTGTAATGGTTTTATATTTTGCATTTGTTGTTCAGGGACGGCGTGTCAGCCACTTAAATATTCAAAAATACCACTTTTAGAGTCAAATTTCCACTTTTTCGGCTCTACCTCCCACATTAATTAACCTACTTTGTTCAAATTTTACACTACGCTAGATCTGATTATTTCACGTTGCTCATTAAAGTTGCTTTACATTTTGGATT
>OZ024744.1:108911386-108926386 GCA_964016885.1 Eledone cirrhosa
CAATCTCCTCTCCATCACACAGCATTTATTCCTCTTATGCCTAGTTGCACTCTCGGTGCGATTATGCTTTGGCGTTCACGTATATTACTATTACACATCCAACGGAGCATGCAATCTTCATTTCTTTCTAATCTACACAGGTCTTCTACACACAACGCCCAGGTCTCACTACCATGCAACGTTGCTGTTTGTATGCACGCATCATACAGTCTCACTTTCATTTTGAGGGAAAAGCCTTTTGTAGCTAGCAGTGGCAGTGGCTCCCTGAACTTCTTCCATCCCGTTCTTACCCTGGTTACTGTACTTTCAGAACACTCCCCCCCCCCCCCCCCCCACTGCTAATTTTGTCACCTAGGTAGCAGAAGCTGTCTACTGCTACTGAATCTTCCTAGAATTTGATAATGTTTGTTTCCTGTGGTTATTTGCTGCTTACTGTCCCGGTGCAACTGCTACATGTAAAACCTACATTCTTAGCTAGACATCCTGAGATCCCACTACATCGTTTGTGTACCCATAGTTTGCATTTGGGACAGAGGATGGAATATCTACCTACAACTTTCCTACATACTGAGCAAGGCCTTTTTCCTAAAGGTATCTGGGTTCTGTTTTCTCTTCTACTTACAAGGACCTTAGTCTTTGTCAGGTTGACTTTAAGACTTCTTCTTTCTAGAGGAATACCAAGGTTAACATATGTTGATGCTCTAAGGACAGACACTGGTCTGTTGGATATGCAGGACATGGCAGCGATAATGAGGGACAGAGACCGCTGGAGAGAACTCGTCTATGGATCTCAGGAATTTTACCCGACCTAGATAGATAGATATATATATACACACACACACACATACCTCGATATAATACTTTTTTTAAATTTTATTTATGCATGTCCTCACCTCTTTAGTTTGTAAAATGCCAAGATAATTTCCTTTTCTTCTCTCTTTCTCCTTCACCCCCTCCCCCCCTCTCTTTCACCCTCAGGCTTTTGTTTTAGTTTTTTATTTGTTGAAACTATTTTTATTAAAATTGTTTTTTTTAACTTTTTTAATTTTCCTTTAACTTTTATATTTCATGTATTAAGTTACCTTTGGAAATAACAACACTATCACCACTACCACCACCACCACCACCACCACCACCATCACCACCAACAACAACACTACCACCACTACCACCACTACCACCAACACTATCACCACTACCACCAACAACACTATCACCACCAACAACAACACTACCACCACTACCACCAACAACACTACCACCACTACCAACAACAACACTACCACCACCACCAACAACACTACCACCACCACCAACAACACTATCACCACCAACAACACTATCACCACCACCACCACTATCACCACCAACAACAACACTACCACCACTACCAACAACAACACTACCACCACTACCAACAACAACACTACCACCACTACCACCAACACTACCACCACTACCACCAACAACACTATCACCACCACTACAACCAACAACACTATCACCACTACCACCAACACTACCACCACTACCAACAACACTACCACCACCAACAACAACACTACCACCAACAACAACACTACCACCACTACCACCAACAACACTACCACCACCAACAACACTATCACCACCACTACAACCAACAACACTATCACCACTACCACCAACACTACCACCACCACCAACACCACCATCACCACTATCACCACTACCAACACCACCATCACCACCAACAACAACACTATCACCACTACCAACACCACCACCACCACCAACACCACCAACACCACCACCACCACCACCACCAACAACAACAACAACAACAACACTACCACCACCAACAACACTATCACCACCACTACAACCAACAACCATTTCACCACCACCACCACCACTACCACCACTACCACCAACAACACCACCACCACCACCACCACTAACACCACCACCACCAACACCATCATCACCACCAAGAACAACAACCACTGATGCCAACAAATAACAACCACCACCCCTAACACTACTCCCCAATATTGCTCCCTGTATTACTCCTCCCACTCCACCCTCCCCCACTCCTCCCTTGGTTCCAAGTATCAACCTCTCCACTCCCTCCCATAGCTCCCAGCATCACCCTTCTCCCTTGGCTCCAAGTGTTACCCTCACACTACCACCCTTGGCTCCAAGCATCAACCCCACCCCTCCCCTGGCTCCCAGTATCACCCCCACTACCTTCCTTGGCTCCAAGTATCATCCTCCTCCCTCCCCTGGCTTCAAGTATCACCCCCCCACTCCCTCCCTTGGCTCCCTGTATCACCCTTCCCCCACACCACCCTTGGCCTTTATTAATCTATTTATTTATTTATTGTTTGTTAGTTGTTTTCCTTATTTAAACCACAACTATCTGGTTGTTATTCCTTGACAATTTCTTGTTGTCATAGGTCAACTCTAGCTACTTAATTCCAAATTGTCTTTTCATTTATTCCTTGCCTTATCTCATCTTCTCTGCTATCCACTAGCACCAACCTATATTCTTCACCTACTTTTCAGAATATATTTTCATTATATATTTTCATTTTTTTTTTGGTATTTTGTTTATTTAAATGACAGTATGTTTTTTTTTTTAAATTAATAAGTTAGTGTTAACATACTTTAATATTGTATAAAAGAAAAAAAAATTAAATTAAATTAAATTTACAATTCACTCACAAGGTTGTAACCTGTAAATCTGTAGGTTTATCATGTGTTTTAACCATAGGGGATTTAGTCCTAAAACATTGTTGTTACAGCTCACACCTATGTAGGTTTAGCTGGCCTCCTAAAAGGTTATATCTCTTAAAGGATTTCTTGGGTGTTTCAGTGATAGGGACCTTACTCTTATCATTTTGTTACAGCTTACACCCATGTAGGTTTAGCTGGCCTCCTAAAAGGTTATATCTCTTAGGAAGTTTCTTGGGTGTTTTAGTGATAGGGACCTTACTCTTATCATTTTGTTACAGCTTACACCCATGTAGGTTTAGCTGGCCTCCTCCAAGGTTGTATCTCATAAGGGGCTTTACAGGAGTTTTAGTGATAGGGGTCCCAGTCCTATCATGTTGTTGTTACAGCTCACACATATTTAGGTTTAGATGGCCTCCTGCAAGGTTGTACATTATAAGAGGTTTCTTGGGTGTTTTAATGATAGGGACCACAGTTCTATCATGTTGTAACAACTCACACCTATGTACATTTAGCTAGCCTCCTATAAGGTTGTATTTCATAGGAAGTTTCTCAGGTATTTTAATGATAGGGGGATCCAGTCCTACCATGGAAAGTAGCATCAAATGTGTCTTACACAAGAACACAGCACACTGCTTTGTCCATCAATTGAATACACTTTATAAAGTGGTTGTGCTGAGCCTTGATAAAATGAACCCTACACACTCTGTAATATAGAGAGCATTCAGCTGTAGAAACCTTATAAAGAGGAACATATTGAATGAGATGAGGTTCTCTAATTTGTCAAAGAAGACATTAGCTCCTATTAAATACTAACCTGATTTCTTTTACCTGTCCAATCCATGCCAACATGAAAAAAATAAAAAAAAGCAGTCGTAAAATAATGATGCTGATGATGTGTTCCTAACTGCTAAAATTAACCCAGTGTTCTCTCTTTCTTTCTCTCCTCTTCTTTTCTCTCTATCTTTCTTATCTTTCTACTGTCTGTCTTAGTGGTTAATTCTGTGAAGATTCATAGCCTTAGCAGTGTAACAGAACTGTAGGAACACTTTCACATCATTATTGGAGAGATTTGATATGGGTGACCCATCAAAGAGGTTGAACCCCCCCCCCTCCCAATCATCTAGATCAATAGCACTGCATGGAAGACATGGATTCCATAACCTACAATGAAGACAACCTGTCTGGGGAAAGAGCAACCTCAAATAAAAACTGAAACTGTGTAGAGTGAACACTTTGGTCTTGACAGACAACCTCTTTAGTGGTGGTGGCATGATGTAAAGTGAATGAGGAAACCTAATTGTGTATACCAAGCTAAAACCTTGTTACTACTGCATACAGTCGGATGACTAGGAGGAAACATCTGCCTCTGTGTCAGAACTCCTTGACTGTCATCAAACAATCGCACCAATTCTCTTCCTTCTAGATGCAGAAAATAGACATGAAACAACCAAAGCATGACCAGACATTCTTCTCTACCTGTCAGGTGTAAGATTTCAGAACTGCTAACATCAATGTTGGCATAATAAAAGGTAGGTCTGGAGAGATTGCAGAAATGTTGAATGGAATTGAGTAAATGTGTGTGGTGTAGAGGATTTAAAATGGTGGGGAAGGGTGTCATCACAGGATAGAAAACAGCAATGGGATAAGTGTTGACAGAGAAATGGATAAAGTAGTTGAGGAAACCAGGTTGAGTGGTGACAAAATAATTATAGTTTAGGCTAGTCATAGGTAACTTTTATCTGTGTATACAATGTGTACCACAATCAGGACTGAGATATGAGTAAACAAACCCTTTTTATGATGTCCTCTTACTTCAATAACAAATGACAGCAATCTTATTATCATCACTGGTGACTTTAATGAACATGTTGGACAACATTATGCTGGCTATTCTAATGTACATGGAGGTTGTGATACATGAATATAATACATGAAATGAAGAGAGACCAAGGTTCTCAGAGATCTGTGATGCAAATACTTCAGGAAATGGCCACCCACCAGGTCAGCTCCAATTAGGTAAACATGCAAGCCAGATAGATTTCATACTAACCAGGAAACAAGATATACATGTGGTTGTGGATACTAAATCCCATTGCATCTCTTGTACATCCATGTAAACTATGGGTGCACCAGCGATTTAGCAGGAGCACAGGTAACCTAACAGAGGTGGACTTTGTATACAGTAGTTGCTCAAGAGTAATTAGCATTTAGAAGAACACCCCTGATATAATGATTATTTTTCACGCTTGGTATGCTCCCTGAGAGGAGCTGATAGTTTGTTACTTAAGTGATTAAAAGAGGAAAGATTGTTTGATGTTTGTGTATGTAGTGTGTTACATTGTAGTGAGATGGGGCATTGAATGTACTGGCTGTGTAGAGGTTTAGAAATAAATAACCACTGTAATGTTTTTGTTCATGATAGAAAACAAATGACATAGACATGTGGTGTGTGGAGGATGGTATAGACATGTGGTGTGTGTGTGTGGAGGATGGTATAGACATGTGGTGTGTATGGAGGACGGTATAGACATGTGGTGTGTATGGAGGACGGTATAGACATGTGGTGTGTATGGAGGACGGTATAGACATGTGGTGTGTATGGAGGGCGGTATAGAGATGTGGTGTGTGTGGAGGGCGGTATAGAGATGTGGTGTGTGTATGGAGGACGGTATAGACATGTGGTGTGTGTGGAGGACGGTATAGACATGTGGTGTGTGTGGAGGACGGTATAGACATGTGGTGTGTATGGAGGACGGTATAGAGATGTGGTGTGTGTGTGGAGGACGGTATAGACGTGTGTGTGTGGAGGGCGGTATAGACATGTGGTGTGTGTATGGAGGACGGTATAGACATGTGGTGTGTATGGAGGACGGTATAGACATGTGGTGTGTGTGGAGGACAGTATAGACGTGTGTGTGTGGAGGACTGTATAGACATGTGGTGTGTGTGGAGGACGGTATAGACATGTGGTGTGTGTGGAGGACGGTATAGACATGTGGTGTGTGTGTGGAGGATGGTATAGACATGTGGTGTGTGTGGAGGATGGTATAGACATGTGGTGTGTGTGGAGGACGGTATAGACATGTGGTGTGTGTGTATGGAGGATGGTATAGACATGTGGTGTGTGTGTGTGGAGGATGGTATAGACATGTGGTGTGTGTGTGTGGAGGACGGTTTAGACGTGGTGTGTGTGGAGGACGGTATAGACATGTGGTGTGTGTATGGAGGACGGTATAGACATGTGGTGTGTGTGGAGGACAGTATAGACATGTGGTGTATGGAGGACGGTATAGACATGTGGTGTGTATGGAGGATGGTATAGACATGTGGTGTGTGTGGAGGACGGTTTAGACGTGGTGTGTGGAGGACGGTTTAGACGTGGTGTGTATAGAGGACGGTATAGACATGTGGTGTGTATGGAGGACGGTATAGACATGTGGTGTGTATGGCGGACGGTATAGACATGTGGTGTGTGTGGAGGACGGTATAGACATGTGGTGTGTATGGAGGACAGTATAGACATGTGGTGTGTGTGTGTGGACAGTATAGACATGTGGTGTATGGAGGACGGTATAGACATGTGGTGTATGGGGGACGGTATAGACATGTGGTGTGTATGGAGGACGGTATAGACATGTGGTGTGTGTGTGGAGGACGGTATAGACATGTGGTGTATGGAGGACGGTATAGACATGTGGTGTGTATGGAGGACGGTATAGACATGTGGGGTGTGTGGAGGACGGTATAGACATGTGGTGTGTGTGGAGGACGGTATAGACATGTGGTGTATGGAGGACGGTATAGACATGTGGTGTGTATGTGGCGGACGGTATAGACATGTGGTGTATGGAGGACGGTATAGACATGTGGTGTATGGAGGACGGTATAGACATGTGGTGTGTATGGAGGACAGTATAGACATGTGGTGTGTGTGTGGAGGACAGTATAGACATGTGGTGTGTGTGGAGGACGGTATAGACATGTGGTGTGTGTGTGGAGACGGTATAGACATGTGGTGTGCGTGGAGGATGGTATAGACATGTGGTGTGTGTGGAGGATGGTATAGAAATGTGGTGTGTGTGTATGGAGGATGGTATAGACATGTGGTGTGTGTGTGTGGAGGACGGTTTAGACGTGGTGTGTGTGGAGGATGGTATAGACATGTGGTGTGTGTGGAGGATGGTATAGAAATGTGGTGTGTGTGTGGAGGACGAGAGTTGGATAAAAAAGTATTTGTGGATCTAAATGGAATGAACCTTCAGATACTGTAATGTAGAATATCAATTTTTATTTGTTGCTATTATTCACCACATATGAATATATAGGTGTGTGTGTGTGTGTGTGTGTGTGTGTGTGTGTGTGTGTGTGTGTGTGTGTGTGTGTGTGTGTGTGTGTGTGTGTGTTACATGCATGTACATATAATCACACTTAAAGACAAGAGTATACTGATAAAAAAAATGCATGTAATGTTAAACCTTTTGATAAAAACCTGCCCAGACCTCAGTGGCTCAGGTTCTATGAAGCAAACCACCCATTTTAAAGGCTTACTGCTTAAATTAAAATCTTTCAATATAATTTTATATAAATATTAAATTACCTTATTAATGAAATAATTAAAATTTTTTAGTAAAATCCTCAGAATTTTTCATCAATACAGTGTATATAGAAATATCATAATTGATACTTAATTTCAAATGTTCATATTTAAATTTATATCTTTTCAACAATAGTATTTTCTGCTTTTAAATTGCACTATAGGTGATTAAATACACAGAAACTGTTACCATTTAGATATTAGTATACTATTGTCTTTAAATTAATTGATACCATTGTACATTTAAACACTACATAATATAGACACAGCATGCTTACTGTCTGCATGTATATGCATATATATATATTATATATATAATTATTTGTCCTTCTGTCTGTCTGTCTTTTTCTTATGCATTCCAAAATGATTCAACCAATTCAAATCAAATTTTACAAGGTAATAAGTATTTGACTCCGAGAGTGTCAACATATATTTTTTATTTTCTAATTTACATCAGGAATTTAGCATACAGGTCGGTGTCCACCGGTGCTCTGTTCTTAGCCCTCTCCTGTTTATTATCATATTGCAGGCTATAACAGAAGAGTTTAAGACCGGTTGCTCATGGGAACTTCTGTATGAGGATGATCTTACATGTATAGCTGAATCTATGGTGGAACTAGAGAAGAAATTCCAAACATGGAAGCAGGGCCTTGAAACAAGGGTCTCAAAATCAACCCGACAAAGACTAAGGTCCTTGAAATAGAAGAGAAAACAGAACCCAGATCCCCTCAGGGAAATGGCGTTGCTCAGTATGTAGGAAATGTGTAGGCAGAAATTCCATTCTCTGACCCAAGAGATGTAGTGGGAACTCAGGAAGTTTAGCTAAGAATGTAGGCTTTATATGTAGTTGCACTGGAACAGTAAGCAGCAAATGACCACAGGAAACAAGTGCTACCAAATTCTGGGAAGACTTGGTAGATAAAGTAGACAGCTTCTGCTATCTAGGTGACCGAATTAGCAGTGGAGGTGGGTGTCTGAAAGTACAGTAACCAGGGTAAGAATGGAATGGAAGAAGTTCAGGGAGCTACTACCACTGCTAGGGGCAAAAGGCTTTTCCCTCAAAATGAAAGGCAGACTGTATGATGCATGCATACAAACAGCAATGCTGCATGGTAGTGAGACTTGGGTATTGTGTGCAGAAGCTTGCGTAGATTAGAAAGAAATGAAGCTTGCATGCTCCGATGTATGTGTAATAGTAATATACGCGAAAGGCAAAGCATAAAAGGAATCAAATGCTGTGTGCAGGAGAGGAGATTACGTTGGTATGGACATGTGATGCATATGAAGGATGACAGCTTCATAAAAAGATGCAGAACACTAAAAGTCGATGGAAACTTTGAAGTGGGGAGACCCAAGAAGACACGGGAGGAGGTGATAAAAGCTGACCTTACCCAATTGCACCTCTCAAAGACGATGACACAAGATTGTTGGTGTTATGCAGTAATACAGAGGACCCACCTTCCCATTTGCACCTCCCAAAGGTGATGACACACGACCGTGACCTCTGGCGTCAGCCAGTAATACAGAAGACCCGACGCCCCCCCCCCAGGAACAAGCTGAAGTTGAAGCATATAGACAATATGCCCCCACCCCCTCCCACTGCAAAGTGGTCATGGCGGTGCCATGGCAAAAAAGCACCCAGTCCACACTGTAAAGTGGTCGTGTAGGTGCCACGGTAAAAAGGACCCAGTACTCACTGTAAATGAGGTTGGTGTTAGGAAGGGCATCCCGCTGTAGAAATCAAGCCAGAATCAGTTCCCGTATGAGCAAGACAAGGTCATCCAACCTGGCATTACCCACAACAGGACAACCCGTGTAACCCATGCTAGCGTTGAAGAATGGACGTAAAATGGTGATGATGATGATGATGATGATATATATATATATATAAAGAGAGAGAGATATGCAAAATTCCGACCATGGCAAGCAGTTTCGGCTTCCACTTGGCGCCATTATCAGGATTTTACATCGCTAAACTCACTCTGCACCTCCCCATGCTGCATTGAGTACTCCCATGATTATTGGTCTCCTCGGTCTCAGCGCTACACTACATGTATATACGAGGGTAATCCCAAAAGTAAGGTCTCCAAAGTGATGGGGACGCAGAGAAACTGTTCATATGGCTGTTGGCAACACTGTTGTGATTGGTGCTTCCTTCACTCCCAAACAAGCATGCGCGCGCTTCGCTGGGATGCTCAATCTTGGCTTGGCAGCCGTTGAGAATGGAGCTCCCGTTGAATGCTACCGCCAAGTGCGAATTTCGCGCAGTTATTATATAGAGGGCAATCCCAAAAGTAAGGTCTCCTTCCGAGAAAAACATGTGTAAAGATCGGCGGATCACTCTGGGTGCTCTCTGCATTTTGGTTCCTGAGGTTTCCCGAAGCACCATCCACGGGATTTTAACGGAAAAGTTGTGATATCGGAAGTTGCAATATTGGAAGGAGACCTTACTTTTGGGATTGCCCTTGTATATATATATATATATATATATATATATATATATATATATATCATCATCATCATCATCATCATCATCATTTTACGTCCGCTCTTCCCTGCTTGCAAGGGTGGGACGGGTCTTATTTAGCACAGCATCTCTCCACTTGTCATGGTCCTTCGTCATCTCTACCGTGAGCTTCAGCGATCTGAGGTCTGTTCTCACCACCTCTGCCCATGTTTTTCGTGGTCTACCTCTACCACGTCTTCCTTCAACTGGCATTTCCTGGCACTTCTTCACCGATTCAGTCATCCTCTATGCACATCACATGTCCATACCACCTCAGTCTCCTCTCTCGCACACTACATTCTATCCCTCTCAGACACAGTTTCTCTCTCAACACATTCATGCTAGGTCGTTCACGCACATTGACACTGCACATCCGACGGAGCATGCTTGCCTAATTTCTCTCCAGCCGTCGCATATCCTCTGCAGTTGCTGCCCATGTCTCATTACCATACAACATTGCGCTCCTCACACAGGCATCATATAACCGGCCTTTCATACTCAGGGAGAAACCCTTCTTCGTCAGCAGTGGAAGCAGTGCCCTAAACTTCTTCCAACCTGTCCTTATTCTAGATACTATGGCCTCGGAACGCCCCCCCCCTCCCATGCTAATCTGATCTCCTAGGTACCGGAAGCTATCCACCACTTCTATAGCACCCGCCTGCATTTGAGAAATGTGTCTATCAATGCGACTTCTACTGTCTAATTTCCCTGTACATCTACTGCATACATATTTCTCCCTACCTGTTAATTTGCCTGTTATCCCGCTACATCTCTTATGTACCCAGGATCTGCATTGTGTGCATTTTATTGAAATTATGGCAGTCCCTTTTCTGCATATCGAACATGGCCATTTCCCTGACGGAATCAGAGTTTTGTCCTCTTTTCTACTCATCAACACTTTTGTCTTAGCTAGGTTCACTCTCAGTCCTCTTGCTTCCAACTGCTGTTTCCATAGCCAGAATTTATTCTCTAGCTCCTCTACTGATTCTGCTATAAGAACCAGATCGTCAGCATAGTGAAGTTCCCATGGACAGTCAGTCTTAAACTCCTCTGTTATGGCTTGGAGGACTATAATGAACAAGAGTGGGCTGAGGACTGAACCTTGATGTACTCCTACTTGTATCTGGAATTCCTCACTAAACTTCATTCCTACCCTGACTTTACTGACAGTACCTCTGTACAAAGTTTGCACTGTCTTCACAAGCCATTCCTCAACACCTAGTTTCCTTAGGGACCACCAGATGACAGATCGGGGTACCCTATCAAAGGCCTTCTCTAGGTCAACAAAGGCTTATTTTTCTCTAAGAACCTCTCTTGTAATTGTCTCACCAAGAAGAGGGCATCTGTTGTACTCTTGCCAGGCACAAAACCAAACTGCATCTCATCTAGTTTGACCCTTTCTCTAATTAGTTGTGCTAATATCCTTTCTGCCACTTTCATAACCTGATCCATCAGTTTAATACCCCTATAATTGCTCCTCTCCAGAACATCCCCTTTACCTTTGTAGCAATTTATGAGAATACTGCGGCACCAGTCTTTGGGTATGACACCACCATATATAGCCTGATTGATGATGCATGCAACCAGCTTAGGGCCTATGTCCCCTGATGCCTTCAGCATCTCAGCAACTATTCCCGATGGTCCAGCAGCCTTACCATTTTTCATTTCCTTAATCGCCTCTTGGACCCTATATTCGTCAATCTCAATAGCTGGTCCCTCTGTCGGATCTACTGAGAGTAATTTCTCTCTCTCCCATTCATTCTCCACATTCATCAGTCTCTTATAATGACATTTCCAGACCTCCTTTTTCTGATCATTCATGACACTAAGTACACCGGTATCGTTCCGGACACATTTATCTCCAACAACATCCTGATTTGCATTGACAATGCGGAACACCGCACGTCTCTGATCTTCCCGTCGCAGAACATTGGCAAACCTCCTACTCTCAGCCTCCCTGCGTCTAGCTTCTCTCTTAGCGGCTGTATATTCTTCCCTACTCCCACCCTTTTTCCAAGCCTTCCATGCTAGTCTTTTGTCTCTAATGGCCTTATCTACTATGCTGTTACACCACCAGGTCACTCTCTGTCTAGTTGGAGCTCTGCTCCAGCCACAAGTTTCATCAGTAGCCTGCAGTAAGTTGTCATGTAAGAAATTCCAGTTATCATACGCATCACAACCGCCTCTCCTGCACACAGCATTTGATTCCTCTTATGCTCAGTCTCTCTCTCAATTCATTTATGCTTTGTCGTTTGCGTATATTACTATTACACATCCATCGGAGCATGCAGGCTTCGTTTCTCTCTAATCTACGCTGTTCGGATACACGCATCATACAGTCTGCCTTTCATTTTGAGGGAGAAGCCTTTTGCAGCTAGCAGTGGTAGTAGTTCCCTAAACTTCTTCCATCCTGTTCTTACCCTAGTTATTGTACTTTCTGAACACCCACCTCCGCTGCTAATTTGGTCACCTAGGTAGCAGAAGCTGTCTACTGTTTCTACAGAGCCCTCCCAGAGATTGGTGGTACTTGTTTCCTGTGGCTGTTTGCTGCTTGCTGTGCCAGTACAGCTGCTGCATGTGAAGCTACATTCTTAATTAAGCTTCCTGAGATCCCGCTACATCTCTTGTGTACCCATTGTTTGCATTTGGGGCAGAGAATGGAGTTCTTACCTACACCTTTGCTACATACTGAGCAAGGTCATTTCCCTGAGGGGATCTGGGTTCTGTTTTCTCGTCTACTTACAAGGACCTTAGTCTTTGTCATGTTGACTTTGAGACCCTTTCTTTCTAGTCCCTGCTTCCAAGTTTGGATTTCTTCTCTAGTTCTACCATAGATTCAGCTATAAGTGCGAGGTCATCAGCATACAGGAGTTCCCATGGGCATCCGGTCTTAAACTCCTCCGTTATTGCCTGCAGGACTATGATGAACAGGAGGGGGCTAAGAACAGAGCCCTGGTGGACCCCAACCTGTACGCTAAATTCCTCGCTATACTCATTGCTAATCCTAACTTTGCTGACTGCTCCCCTATACATGGCTTGTACCGCTTTCACAAGCCATTCATCTACTCCTAGTTTTCTAAGAGCCCACCAGATTACAGCACGTGGAACTCTGTCAAAGGCTTTCTCAAGATCGACGAATGCCAGGTAGAGTGGGTTACTTTTAGCTAGGTACTTTTCCTGTAACTGCCTCACAATGAAGAGGGCATCAGTGGTGCCTCTTCCTGGTACAAACCCAAATTGCATCTCATCTAGTTTCACCCGGTCCCTAATCAACTGTGCTATAACTCTTTCTGTTACTTTCATGACCTGGTCCATCAGCTTTATACCTCTATAGTTTCCTCTATCTAGTGCATCACCTTTACCTTTGTAGCAGTTGACAATGATGCTACAGCACCAATCCTTTGGTATGACACCTTCTAGTATTACCTGTTTAACAACACGTGTGGTTATAGTGTGACCTACAGACCCAGATGCCTTCAGCATCTCGGCAGCTATACCCGATGGACCGGTTGCCTTCCCCATCTTCATATCTTTGATTGCCTTACTTACTACGTTGTTGCTGACTTGTACTGCTGGCCCCTCTATAGGGTCTACTTGGGGTAGGGTCTCTTCTTCCCATGCATTCTCCTCATTTAGTAATCTATTATAATGACTCTTCCATGCATCTTTCTTCTCAGCACTTGTGAGGGCAAGCTCACCTTTATCATTCCAGATACACTTCTCCCCAATGACATCACAACTATCTCTGACACACTGCCTCGCAATCTTGAACACCTCCTGTTTCTGGTCCTCACGTTGCAAAACATGCTTGAATTTTCTATCCTCTGCTTCCCTCCTAGCTAAGTATACTTGTCGCCTAGCTTCCCTCTTGGTCTCTATGTAATGTACCCTGCTCCCCCCGTTCTTCCATTCTTTCCATATATATATATATATATATATATATATATATAATGAAATGACAGGAGGCTGGATCTGTGTAAATCCTTTCAAGGATTTACACAAGTCCAGCCTCCTGTCATTTCATTATAATATTTAACTCCGTAATAGCACCACCAACTACAAAAACAAAGACGGTTGAACTGCTTTACGTTGAGTACTCTCTATTTTATTACATTACGATTGACCATACGGAATAGACCAGCTCTATACAGTGGTGAACCTCAAACCTGAATATATATATATATATATATATATATATATATATATATATATATATATATAAATACATATATATATATATATATATATATATATATATATAAATACATATATATATATATAAATACATATATATATATATATATATATATATATATATATAAATACATATATATATATATAAATACATATATATATATATAAATACATATATATATATATAAATACATATATATATATATAAATACATATATATATATAAATACATATATATATATAAATACATAAATACATATATATAAATACAGATATATATCATCATCTTCATCATCACCGTTTTACGTCCGTTCTTCCACGTAAAACGGTGATGATAATGATGATGATGATGATATATATATATATATATATAAATATATATATATATGTATTTATATATATATATGTATTTATGTATTTATATATATATATGTATTTATGTATTTATATATATATGTGTATTTATGTATTTATATATATATATGTATTTATATATATATATGTATTTATGAATTAGTTTTGCGAGGTTTTTTATATGAAATCGTGTGTCGAAACAGATATTGTTATATTTGGGGAGGGTCATATTTGCGTAATATTGCCAGAATTAATAACAGAACACACTCACTGTTTGGTTGGTTTTCGCTTCTCGCTGTCTTTTATATATATATATCTGCGATCTAGCTTACTCGGTCCTCAATGTTGCCATTGACTGACCGGCGGTCAAAAATAATACAGATACAATATAGACAAACACATATATATATAGTTTACATATCTGCAACATCGTCAGTGGTGTTATATTCATTGTTCCTCCTGTTGTGCTGTATGAACAAAAAAAATGGCGTAGACATACAACACAACAGGAGGAACAATGAATATAAGATTTATGTAAACTATATATATATGTGTTTGTCTATATTGTATCTGTATTATTTTTGACCGCCGGTCAGTCAATGGCAACATTGAGGACCGAGTAAGCTAGATCGCA
>OZ024744.1:108933886-108943886 GCA_964016885.1 Eledone cirrhosa
CTCCCTCTCTCTCTCTCTCTCTCTATAATGAAGGAGGTGTGGTAAGGAACCAGATGGACCATAACGCACCAGAGTACTCAATACTTAGGGCAGTAGAGTGGGTAATTGGAAAATGTTAGACCTCAAGCCGTTCCGACTAACATTTTCGTCTAACATTTCCCACACATATATATATATATGTCATCATCATCATCATCATTTCATTTTACGTCTGCTTTTCCCTGCTTGCAAGGGTGGGACGGGAACTGATTCTGGCTTGATTTCTACAGCTGGATGCCCTTCCTAACACCAACCTCATTTACAGTGAGTGCTGGGTGCTTTTTTGCCGTGGCACCTCCACGACCACTTTACAGTGTGGGCTGAGTGCTTTTTTGCCGTGGCACCTCCACGACCACTCTACAGTGAGTGCTGGGTGCTTTTTTGCCGTGGCACCTCCACGACCACTTTGCAGTGGAATGATAGGGACCCCAGTCCCTATCATCTCATTTCTACAGCTGAGTAAACTGGAGCAATGTGAAATAAAGTGTCTTGCTCAAGGAAACAACACATCACCCGATCTGAGAATTGAACTCACAACCTTTTGATTGCAAGCCCAATGCTCTAACCACTAAGCCATGTGCCTCCACATGTATATATATATATATATATAATTGCTATTTTCATTGCGGTGACTGTATTATAATATCCCAACTCTATTCACAAACTGGTAAACAGAATGAAATCAAGTATCTAACAATGATGTAAATAAAATTGAAAACGAAAATGACAGAGGTTATGTTTAGGACAATGGGATTGATGAGTTAATATCTGTATACAACAACTACAACGGTACACGATGGGGCCCACCCACAGCCCTGGCAGACAGAATGGAGAAGGCGTTTCTCCGGAGGACGACGAGGGAGACACGCTGTAAAAGCCACTCCAACTCGTGGGGCTCACACCTGCGGCTGGCCAGCTCAGCGCTTATGGTGGTGAGTAAGGAACTAGCCCTGGGGCCGAGGAGACCAGAAGTCTCCACTGCCAGGGGTACGACCGCAAACCTGTCGGAGAGCGACCGGTATTTGAGGAGTTTGGCCCCCTCAGCCCGACGTGCAGCGGAATCAGGGCTGGGTCAGTCGCAGACTGCACCAGGTTGCGGCTGCAGAAAGTGTCGGTGCATGTGGCATCCCAGACGAGGGGTTTGCCACCGCGGAACGGGAAGATGGTCATGCCATCTGGCCTTTTGCCGTCCCCTCGATCCAGCCCCACTGGCTCGAGCTGGGAAGGGAAGCCATGCTTAATGACTACCATCATTTTACATCCGCTTTTCCCTGCTTATATACTCTGTGTAATTTGTGCATCTGTTTCCATATTTCAACATGTCCCAGTATATTCTACGATGTCGTTGCTCTGTTCCCAGTTTTTATATAACTATATATGTACACCCTAACATATCTTTGTAACCAGTTATTTGTAACATGTTTCAATATGCCCTTGTAGCAAATAAAGGGAAGTAATAATTATCATTATTGTTTATTATTATTATTATTATTATTATTATTATTGTTGTTGTTGTTGATATCACTACTACTACTACTCCTACTACTACTGGAAGAGGAGGAGGAGGAGGGGGAGAAAGCTCTCTTTGATAATAAATGACCATGCTACTTGCAGCTGGATAGTTCCTCCGCAAGGCACAAGTTGTATACCAGTCTTCCCGTTCCACAAAACTGATGTTGTCAAGGGTAAAACAAAGGCTGATAGGGCTCTTTCTCTCTAAATATATATGTCTATATATATAAAGAGAGAGAGGGAGAAAGTATGTCTATATATATATATATATATATATATATATAGTAATAATAATAAAATTGAAGACTAAAATCCAAAGAGGGCTCGATAAGGAAAATATATATCAAATATATAAGAACCGTAGAGCAAATATTTATTAAAATAACAGATTAAAGTTTAAGCAAAGAATCGCTGCTTTCACCCTTAACGGGATCTTCCAGAAGATCCCGTTAAGGGTGAAAGCAGCGATTCTTTGCTTAAACTTTAATCTGTTATTTTAATAAATATATATATATATATATATATACGATATTAATAAATGGAAACTATATTTATAAAACCATATTTATTTCATTATACATATTTCAGGTATACCAAATTAAATTATGGTATGCCTTCATCAGACAAAATACAATATATAACAGTTTTACAAATAAGCTTTGACGAACCCCTTTAAAATGCAACCATTATTTTTGGAAGCCATCTGGATAGTTGTATCCCAACAATTTTAAATAGAACTTTTGCATATATATATATATATATATATATATATATATATATATATATAAAGAGAGAGGGAGAGAGAATGTATGTATATATATGTCATCATCATCATCACCGTTTTATGTCCGTTCTTCCACGCTAGCATGGGTTAGACGGGTTGTCCTGTTGTAGGCAGTGTCTGGTCGGCTGACCATGCCTTGCTCATACGGGGACTGATTCTGGCTTGATTTCTACAGCTGGATGCCCTTCCTAACACCAACCTCATTTACAGTGAGTGCTGGGTGCTTTTTTTCCGTGACACCTACACAACCACCTTGCAGTGGGAGGGTGTGGGGGCATATTGTCTATATGCTTCAGCTTGTACCCATGGGAGGTCGGGTACTCTGTACTGCGTGACGCCAGAGGTCACGCTTGTATGTCATCTCCTTGGAGAGGTGTAATTGGGTAAGGTCGGCTTTTATATATATATATATATACTATATAAGCACTATGTAAACAATATAAGGATGACAAGCAAAGCTAACCTTGAGGGAATTTAAACTCAGACTGTAAAGGGCCATAATTCTATACTGCAAAACATTGTCCGACACTACAGCAACTACTTCTACTACCACCACCACCACCACCACCACCACCACCACTGGTAATAATAACACCATTATTACCACAACCACCACCACTTCCTCTATCACCACCACTAATAATTGTTTCTACTTTTGGCACAAGGCCAGCAATTATCCCAGTGCATTACTGGTACTTTATTTTATCGACCCCGTAAGGATGAAAGGCAAAGTTAACCTCGGCGGGATTTTGTACTCAGACCGTAAAGGGACGTAACTCTATGCTGCAAAGCATGGTGTCCGACTCTCTACCGATACTGACAATCCACCGTAGTGGTGGTGCACTACTACCACCACCACCACCACTACAACCACTACCACCACCACTACCACCACCACTACCACCACAACCACTACCACAACTACCACCACTAGTAATAATAATAATAATAATACCAGTACTACATGTACACACCTCTACTACTACCACCACTACCACCACCACCACTACTACCAGAACTACCAGAACTACCACCACTAATAATAATAATAATTGTTTCTACTTTTGGCACAAGGCCAGCAATTGCCCAGTGCATTACTGGTACTTTATTTTATCGACCCCGTAAGGATGAAAGGCAAAGTTAACCTAGGCGGGATTTGAACTCAGAATGGCAAGGGCCGTAACTCTATGCGTCAAAGCATGGCGTCCGACCCTCTCCCAATACTGCCAATCCACCACCGTTATACTAATAATAATAATAATAATACCAGTACTACATGTACACACCTCTACTACTACCACAACTACTTCCACTACCACCACAACCACTACCACCACCACCACTACCATCACTACCACCACAACCATTACTACCACCACAACCACTACCACCACAGCCACTACCACCACAGCCACTACCACCACTAATACCAGAACTACCACAACTACTACCACTAATAATAATAATACCAGTACTACATGTACATACCTCTACTACTACTACTACTACCACCACTACCACAACTACTTCCACCACCACCACTACCACCACAACCACTACCACCACCACCACTACTACCACTACCACCACAGCGACTACCACCACTACTACCAGAACTACCACAACTACTACCACTAATAATAATAATACCATTATTACAACTACCTCTACCACTACTACTACTATTGCTATGAGTCGATGTGGAAAGCCAGAAAGATTTAGCACAAGAAAACCTCTTGCTATATTAACAGAAGACTATATAAGAACAGTACTACATGTCGACACCACACCAGTACTACATGTACACACCAGTACTACATGTAGACAGTAGTACTGCATGCTACACCAGTACTACATGTACATACCAGTAGTACATGTACGCACCAGTACATGTACATACCAGTACTACATGTAGACAGTAGTACTGCATGCTACACCAGTACTACATGTACATACCAGTAGTACATGTACACACCAGTACTACATGTAGACACCACACCAGTACTACATGTACACACCACTACTACATGTACACACCACTACTACATGTACACAGAAGTACTACATGTACATAGTAGTACTACATGTACATAGTAGTACTACATGTACATACCAGTTGTACATGTACACACCACACCAGTACATGTACACACCAGTACTAGATGTACACACCACACCAGTACTACATGTACACACCAGTACTACATGCTATGCCAGTACTACATGTACACACCAGTACTACATGTAGACAGTAGTACTACATGCTACGCCAGTACTACATGCACATACCAGTACTACATGTAGACAGTAGTACATGTAAACACCACACCAGTACATGTACATACCAGTTGTACATGTACACACCACACCAATACTACATGTACACACCAGTACTACATGTACACACCACACCAATACTACATGTACACACCACACCAGTACTACATGTACACACCACACCAATACTACATGTACACACCACACCAGTACTACATGTACACACCACACCAGTACTACATGTACACACCACACCAGTACTACATGTACACACCACTACTACGTCTACACAATGTACACAGCAGTACTACATGTAGATGAGTAGTGAGAGGTGGAGGGTAAGGTGGGAGACACTAGTCCTCACATCCATGTTGACACCAACCTACTGTTTGGAGGATTTCTCTCTACAAAGAGAATAACTTTAGTTTTAACATTTACTGTCAGGTTTATATATACTTTGAGGTTTATATATAAACTAGCAGTGATACCCGGTGTTGCACGGGATAAGGTATTTTGGAACGTGGGCCGCCAACAGACCTAATCGTGGAAAAACTGCATGCCTAGACAATATGTAAAGAAAATAAACCGAATACTCTGATAGCTGGTTAATCTTTAAGATTTTCCTCGATGAAGCAGGAAAAATGCAGGTTTTCACCTAATGCGGGCCCTAGTGGATCAAGAAAATGAATTTTTTTTATGTGCATAATATGCCTTGAAATTTCGGGAAAATCGGCTAGACGTAACGCCTCCAAAAAGCCCTAAAAAGCTGAAAAAATGAAGTTTTTCACCTAATGCGGGCCCTAGGCCATAAAAAAGTTGGATTTTCTTTGCTCACGGTATGAAGAAGAGACTGACTAATACATAGTTACAATTTCAAGGAAATTGGTCTGATGTAACGCCTCAAAAAAACCTAAAAAGCTTAAAAAACGCAGCTTTTCACCTAATGTGGGCCCTAGGAGATCAAAATGTTGAATTTTTATGTGCATAATACTCCCTGAAACAAGGAATACACATGTAAAGTTTGAAAATAATTGGTTGGGTACTTCTCGAGTTTTAGAGATTCAAACACACACACACATCATCTGGGAAGTGACGTATTGCAGACAGCCAGACATACAGACAGATATCAGGGCGCGACGTTATATGTATGTATCTATCTAAAAAGAGAAAGACTAAGAATTATAGAGAGCGATCGCTAAATCGCCTAATGTGGTCCCTAGGGCAGTGAAAATTTGAAACTCTTTTTGCTCAGAACACTCCCTGAAACATAAGTATTACATGTGTAAAGTTTGAAAACAGTCGGTTGGGTGGTTCTCGAGTTTTAAGGATTTAAACTCACACACACACAGACAGACATCCTCAGTTTTATATATATAGATGAGAGAGGCAGAAAAATGTGTATAGTATGTAGATTACCGAGTTGTCGGGGGTAACCACAGTTGAAAAATGTACTCAATATATTGGTAGAGTATGGGTATCTTTATTATATATAGAAATGACTTCTGCAGAACTAGAACTGTTTCATTCGTATGACATCATCAGAAATGTCAGCAGTTCTAGTCCTGTAGAAGTCATATACATATATCATCATCATCATCATTTTACGTCTGCTTTTCCCTGCTTGCAAGGGTGGGACGGGAACTGATTCTGGCTTGATTTCTACAGCTGGATGCCCTTCCTAACACCAACCTCATTTACAGTGAGTGGTGGGTGCTTTTTTTCCGTGGTACCTCCACGTCCACTTTACAGTGGAATGAGTAAACTGGAGCAATGTGAAATAAAGTGTCTTGCCCAAGGAAACAACACATCACCCGGTCTGAGAATTGAACTCACAACCTTTCGATTGCAAGCCCAATCAACCACTAAGTCATGTACCTATATATATATATATATATATATATATATATATAATATAAGTGTTTCTACTTTTGGCACAAGGCCAGCAAATACCCAGTGCATTACTGGTACTTTATTTTATTGATCCCGTAAGGATGAAAGGCAAAGTCAACCTCGGCGGGATTTGAACTCAGAGTATAATGTAATAATAATATAATATATATATATATATATATATATAATATAATTGTTTCTACTTTAGGCACAAGGCCAGCAATTACCCAGTGCATTACTGGTACTTTATTTTACGACCCCGTAAGGATGAAAGGCAAAGTCAACCTCGGCGGGATTTGAACTCAGATCGTAAAGGGACGTAACTATGCTGGAAAGCATGGCGCCCGACCCTCTACCGAATATATAATATAAGATCAAAAGATGGTTAAAAGAGTTCTATGTATTTTATTATGCGCATTTCAAAAACAAATATCATCATGAGATGACATTTGCGTTTTCGTCAGATAAAATAGGGAGACATGATATGAAGGTTAAAAAACACTTGTGAATGGTGCAGAATATGTTGATTTAAAACTGCACTATTCACAAGTGTTTTTTAACCTTCATATCATGGTCTCCCTATTTTATCTGACGAAAACGCAAATGTCATCTCATGATGATATTTGTTTTTGAAATGCGCATAATAAAATACATGGAACTCTTTTAACCATCTTTTGATCTTATGTATTATTTATACTCCAGTCCTACAAACTGTAGAGTGCTACTTATCCGATATCTGCATTGCTTTATTGTACTACAATAAAACTCACCTCCTACACATATATATATATATATAGATAAATCTACCAAGATCTATGTACAAAATTATACAAACTATCAAATATAATATACTGAAGACGGCATATGTATGTGTTTGGTATGTATATTATATTTGATTGTTTGTATAATTTTGTATAATTTTTTTAATACTTTATATATATATATATATATATATTAAGACAGGGGGGAAGAAAAAAATGGCTTCACTTGTGCTTTCAACAAATTTATTTTCTTCACAAAATCCAAAAAGAATTTTTTTTTTTTTTTTTTTTTTCCGGATTAGAAAATTTTTTTTTATAAATTAACCAACGACTAAATTTATAAAAAAAAAAAAAAAAAAAAATTTTTTTCTAATCCGGAAAAAAATAAAAAATTATTTTTGGATTTTGTGAAGAAAATAAATTTGTTGAAAGCACAAGTGAAGCCATTTTTTTTCTTCCCCCCTGTCTTAATATACCTAACTGTACCAAGGATTACACACATTTTCCAATATATATGTATATATATATATATATATATATATATAGAGAGAGAGTGTGAAACAATTAATATCATCATTTTAACCCCTATTTTCCCTGTTATCAGTGGTTGGGTGGGTCTCCATGGATGAAGTCAACACTCAAACATAAGTTTTCAACCTTTATGGAAAAGGTGACATTAAGGTGTTATTGCCAGGTGGTGCTATTAAGTTATTCATTGCCTGGGCCAAAACTGACGAAACCCTATCAAAGTTATGTATATAAATTTTCATGATGTTTATATATATATATATCCTACCCATGCTACATCATCATCATCGTTTAATGTCTATCTTCTATGATGGCTTATGATGATGGCTGATGATGATGATAAAGATGATGATGGCTTATGATGATGATGATGATAAAGAAGAGGGTGATGATGATGATGATGATGGTGGTTGTGGAGATGGTGATGATGGTGGTGATTATGATGATAATGATGATGGCTTATGATGATGATGATAATGATGATAAAGAAGAGGAGGGTGATGATGATGATGATGATAATGATGATAAAGAAGAGGAGGGTGATGATGATGATGATGATGGTTGTGGAGATGGTGATGATGGTGGTGATTATGATGATAATGAGGATGGCTTATGATGATGATGATGATGATGATGATGGTTGTGGAGATGGTGATGATGGTGGTGATTATGATGATAATGATGATGGCTTATGATGATGATGATGATAAAGAAGAGGATGATGATGATGGTGATGATGGTGGTTGTGGTGATGGTGGTGATGGTGGTGATTATGATGATAATGATGATGATAATAGTAACAAGGATGGTCGTTTATGGTAATAATTGTAAGCATAATTCTGATTGTTGATGGTGGTGGTGGTGTTGGTGGTTGTTGGTTGTTGGTTATTTATGATGATGATTAGTGTTGTTTTGTTTGTATCTATTTGAAACACCAGGTAAGTTATACCTGGAAACTCTTGAAATCAGAAGTTAGTGAAGACCTCATAGACTTTGCTAGTTTCCCTTGAGAAGGAAACTGAGGGTAGAAAGGGAAGTCCTGCCTTCCAGCAAACTTGTTGAAAAGTGGATGAGAATGGTGGGTATGGCCTGAATGAATGGGTCTACTTTAGGTTCACACCTGTAGATTGGAGGACAGCTTGGGGAGGGTACTCAAGTTAGTGGTCAGAATGACTGTTTTTTTGTGAGGTTTTTCCATATGTGGCCTTTAGATGACTCCTCAATATTAGGAAATTTTTCTTAATTTTAATTCTATTGTTACTTGTTTTGTTTTTGTTTTTCTCTCATTTTTACACATTTCCATAACACTACTCTATTATATTGTGCCATCCCTATTGTTTTGTTTTTTTAAGCCGTTGGTGGTTAATAAAGAAATCCTTGTCACTACTATAATTATAAGACTTGTTGAAAGAATGTCTTTTAAATGCTGCCACTGTTTTTTTTTTTATTGTTGTGCACACTTTTTTTATGGCTGGTTTATTTATTCAACAATTCCATGTTTTATTCAGTTTTAAGAACTAAGGAGATTCTGACATGATACTATAAATAGATTCCACAATAGTTTTAGAACCACTAAATTTGTTGTTGCTGTCGTCGATGGTAATAATGACAGAGGTGGGATAACTCTTCACATTTCTATTTATATCTGTATACACACACTCACACAAATACACAGTTATGTTCACACACATATATAACCGAACATATAGACATATACACACAGCCATACATAAAAACAACCAGATATACAGACACATATACACAACTAGACAAAATATCAATCAGATATATAGACACACATATATACAATGGTTTGGTTGGTACATCAGTTTGGTGGGGGTTGCTCTGAGTGGCCCATGAATATTTGTCACAGTCTCCCACAAAAAAATCTCTCAGACCTTTTGAATCTTGAAAAGAGCTTGACTTACTCTGAAGTCCTTGTCTTCAGTGACTTCATTCTTCACAACTTTCATGGTACACATTCTCAGAAACAGACTAGGGATGAGGGCACCACTGATTAACAGGGCTAGAGGTGTGTTTTCACTGTCCAGTTAAGATGACACCATCTATCAGTTGGGGTGAGGGCACCACTGATTAACAGGGCTAGAGGTGTGTTTTCACTGTCCAGTTAAGATGACACCATCTATCAGTTGGGGATGAGGGCACAACTGATTAACAGGGCTAGAGGTGTGTTTTAACTGTCTAGTTA
>OZ024744.1:108953886-108963886 GCA_964016885.1 Eledone cirrhosa
TGCAACCAGCACCATCGCTTGTGTTAATATCACAATTACTACTACCACCACTACTAGTATTACTACTACAACTACATTGTCCATATTCTGCAAGTAGTAGTTTTAACCACAGCTCTCTCTCTCTCTCTCTCTCTCTCTCTCTCTCTCTCCCTCTCTCTCACACACCACACACACAAGAAACCCAGGGATATTTATTCTTTATCACAGTATTATGGTGATCATGATTATAAAATTTTATTTTAGAAATTTAAAATTTATAAATTTATTTATTATTTCCTTGAAATTGCCGCTCATCAGAACCCCGAGTTCTAGGTTACTTAACAAAATGTATGAATTGTGGATAGACTTGGAATTAAAGGATTACTAGAGAGAATTGATAGACTCTTACTTCTAACAACAAAACAAGTATATGAAGAGATAAAGTGCTTCTGTCTAGAAGATAGGGGAACTTTTGTTGAAGAAGTCACTGAAGAAATGCTAATGGAGAATTTTGTTGATCATCAGTGGAGGCACATGGCTTAGTGGTTAGAGCATTGGCCTTGCAATCGAAAGGTTGTGAGTTCAATTCTCAGCAGACCGGGTGATGTGTTGTTTCCTTGAGCAAGACACTTTATTTCACATAGCTCCAGTTTACTCAGCTGTAGAAATGAGATGATAGGGACTGGGGTCCATATCATTCCACTGTAGAGTGGTCGTGGAGGTGCCACAGAAAAAAAGCACCCAGCCCACACTGTAAAGTGGACGTGTAGGCTCCACGGCAAAGAAGCACCCAGCACTCACTGTAAATGAGGTTGGTGTTAGGAAGGGCATCCAGCTGTAGAAATCAAGCCAGAATCAGTTCCCGTCCCACCCTTGCAAGCAGGGGAAAGCGGACGTAAAATGAAATGATGATGATGAATGATCGCAAAGTGTATAAGACATGGTGGCTGAGCAAGAAGGTGGGGTGTTCTAAGTCAAATTAACTAGTCGGTTCCTATCTGTAAGGTGTGGATACCCCTGAATCTTTATATATTATATCATATCTTGTGTTAATTATTGTTTTATAATTTCATACTTATTTTCATATTTTATCACAATTTGTATATTGTATAACATCTACTCCTACTCTCATTTTTATATTAACTTCGTCCAGCCCCACATATATATAACTCCTATGTTTATAATGTTTGTGTCTAATAAATAAATCATTATTATTGTTGTTGTTATTACTGTTGTTGGTTTTGTTGTTATTATTATTGTTGTTGCTAGGGCGGTGGATTGGCAGTATCGGTGGAGGGTCGGACGCCATGCTATCCAGCATAGTTACGTCCCTTTACGATCTGAGTTCAAATCCCGCCGAGGTTGACTTTGCCTTTCATCCTTACGGGGTCGATAAAATAAAGTACCAATAATGCACTGGGTAATTGCTGGCCTTGTGCCTAAAGTAGAAACAATTATAAGGGCAGTGGATTGGCAGTATTGGTAGAGAGTCGGACGCCATGCTTTCCAGCATAGTTACGTCCCTTTACGATCTGAGTTCAAATCCCGCCGAGGTTGACTTTGCCTTTCATCCTTACGGGGTCGATAAAATAAAGTACCAGTAATGCACTGGGTAATTGCTGGCCTTGTGCCTAAAGTAGAAACAATTATTATTGTCGTTGTGTTATTTCGTTTAGCTCAGTTCTGTCTCTCTATTGCTGGGCTCAGGCCTTCAACCAAGGACATTAGATGTTTTCATTGTAGAGAGAGAACTCGGCACTGTTATAGTGGTCATGAGCGTTGGCAGCCTGCATGGTGAATACCCTCCATCAGGGCGCTGGACAGATGAACCGGTAAAGTTGCTTGGGGTTTGGTTCGGACCAGACCTCCAGGTGGATAAGAATTAGGACGAGGTGAAGATCAGGGTAGCCAATCTCACCCAGAAATGGGCCAAGAGGAGGTTTTTCCCTGAAAGGTAGGGCAGAGGTGGCGAACACATTCATCGTGTCCATCATCTACTACCGCTTGACCGTTGTGTCTTGTCCCAAACCCCGTCTGACTGCACTGGAGTATTTGCTCTTCCAATTCTTGTGGAAAGGATGTGTTCCGATAGTCAGGTGGTCCATCTACTGACAACAGCTCCTGCGTGGAGTACTGGAAATGCCGGGGCTAATGATGCGCAGACATGCTCTGAGGCTACGACATCTCTATCTCTTCCTTAATAGTGAATAGGTGTGGTCGCCGTTTACCAGATGCATGTTGTCCTAGCTCATATCCTTAACAGAGCTACAGTCCTGGGTCAAGTGGAGACCGAGAGAGAGCGCTTGGAATGTCTTCAGGAGCTTACAGCCCTTCCACAATCGGGCAATATGATCAGTGGAAACCACCTTGGCGTTCTATAGAGGATTAGTGGCAGATAAAAGTGATGACGTTCTTAAGGGAACTCTAGACATTGATGAAAATGAACTATCCTCTTTTTTCAGAAGGACGTTTGGTTCAGGGCCCATGGATAATTTCCAGAAATCTCTGTCATGGCAGTGCTACCGAGGAGCTTTGCCAGTTTGAGATAAACTCTACAGACATGGAAATGTCATCAGCTGGGCCTGTCCGAGATGCGAGCAGGACGATGAAACCGTCCTGCATGCAATCATCAAGTGTCCGAGCATTGCTGACTTGAGAGTTTATGTCGAACACCTGCTGCCATGTGTAGGACAAATTTGGTTATTCAACTGTGTCCATTGTGAAGATTGTCCCACCCCCTTCTCAAGAAGGGCAGGCCGGTTTTATATTTCTTGTGGCCATGGTGAAGAGGTTGTATGGTGGACATGCTTGAAAGGTTTGAAGACAAGCACTTTCCTCTTTGGAGAAACCCTGAGTAACTTCTTCGGGTCCCACTTGAGGAGGAAAATCAGGGTAGAGAGAGAAGTGCTGCTTTCAAAGCAATTTGTTGAAAGGTGGGTGAAAGAAGCAAGCAGGGCTTAAGTGAATGGACCCACTCTGAGTGTAAGCCTGTAGATTTGAGGAGTACAACTGGACAGGGAACTTACCCTAAAGATCAGAACATCTGTGGTTTTATGGGTTTTTTCCCACAAATAACCCTCGAACGTCTCCCCCCTGTTGAGGAAACTTCTTTGTTTTAATTTTATTATCTTTTTTTTTAACATTGTTAAAATTAGTTTACCCTTTGTGGGTAATAAAGAAATCATTATTATTGATGAATTGGCAGTATCGGTAGAGGGTTGGACGTCATGCTTTCTAGCATAGTTATGTCCTATTACAGTCCGAGTTCAAATCCCGTCGAGGTTAACTTTGCCTTTCATCCTTACGGGGGTCGATAAAATAAAGTACCAGTAATGTACTGGGTAATTGCTGGCCTTGTGCCAAAAGTAGAAACAATTATTATTATTATTGTATTTGTTATTAATATTATTATGGCTCTGATCTTAGTGAAGGTATAAAGTATAATGGCCTGGGCATTGATGAGGAGAAACTAAACAAGGTCTTCTGGAGGACTTCCAGGCTAGGGATTATAGACCATTTCCAAAGATCCTTGGCACGGGAATGCTAGAGAGCAGCAAACCAGTTTATGACAAGCTCTATAGGTATGAAAGTTCCAACAGCCAAGATGCACGCAAGGTTTCAAAACCATCCGGCATATGTCTGTGTATTGTAGAGTTGTGGGCTTGTGTCAAGCAACTGTAGGACAGATCTGTCTATCAGCCAGGTCTATAGTGAAGATTAAATCATCTCCTTTTAGAAAGGAGGTGCAACAAGTCTACCTCTATCAGGTAGCTAGAGTGAAGGAAGCTGTACGGTGGACCCACCTAAAAGGATTGAGGACAGTGATCTTCTTCTCTGGCCAAGCCGTCATCAACTTCTTCAAGTTCCACTTGAGGAGGAAGGTGATGGAAGAGAGAGAGAGAGGTGTTGCCTTTTAGTGTGTTTTATGAAAGATGGGTGAGAGAGTGGTAAGACTGATGGGAATAATGGGTCAACTCTGACTATGCTTTCCTATACAGTAAGTGGAGGCACATGGCTTAGTGGTTAGAGCATTAGCCTTGCAATCGAAAGGTTGTGAGTTCAATTCTTAGACCGGGTGATGTGTTGTTTCCTTGAGCAAGACACTTTATTTCACATTGCTCCAGTTTACTCAGCTGTAGAAATGAGATGATAGGGACTGGGGTCCTTATCATTCCACTGCAAAGTGGTCGTGGAGGTGCCACGGCAAAAAAAAAAAAGCACCCAGCACTCACTGTAAATGAGGTTGGTGTTAGGAAGGGCATCCAGCTGTAGAAATCAAGCCAGAATCAGTTCCCGTCCCACCTTGCAAGCAGGGAAAAAGCGGACGTAAAATGAAATGATGAAAATGATGATGATGAGGAAAGAAACCAGGGCACGTTTAATGTCTTTAAGGAGACAGAGTATTTGAAGGTTTTGCGTGGGGTTCTACCTGAAATTACTCCCCCCCCCCATTGGAAACTATTCCTAGTTGACATTTGGTATTGTTAACTGGATTATTACAATAACTGTTATTGTTTTCTCTTTGCTGATGCCAATTTCCACCCATTCCAAACTGATTTCTATTTTTCCTTAATGTCTTCAGTTGTAGCCAATAAAAGAAATCACTACTATTTCAAATTAATTAACATCAGATTACAAAAGTTTTAACATTCAATACACTCATGTCGTTAACATCCTTTCATTTGTTTAATGACTCACAGATTCTTATGTTAATTATTCAGCTAAGTTTTATTTTATTTCTTATCTTTTCTCCTAAAAAAATAATTGATTTGTCTAAATGGAGACTGGAATGTCTTTTATTATTTACATTTATATCTTGTATGTATTTATGGTATTTGGAATTTTTACATTTCTTTTTTCATTTATTGCTGCTGCATCTGCTGTCATTTCTGTTGTTGTTGATGTTGTTGTTGTTGTTGCTGTTGTTACTATTGTTATTGTCATGGACAGGCATGTTTTCCTCTGATGGCCATCGTAAAAGGGGGTTATATTACAAATGCTTTAAACCTTTTTTATACCGAACCACCTGAAACGGTTCCTGGTCCTATGTTACACCTAGTCCTATGTTACACCTAGTCCTATGTTACACCTAGTCCTATGTTACACCTGGTCCTATGTTACACCTGGTCCTATGTTACACCTAGTCCTATGTTACACCTAGTCCTATGTTACACCTGATCCTATGTTACACCTGAAATGGATCCTGGTCCTATGTTACACCTAGTCCTATGTTACACCTGGTCCCATGTTACACCTGAAACACATCCTGGTCCCATGTTACAAATCTGTTTTAAAGTTTATGTTAAACAGCTTCCATCATAATTTTATGAACCTTTGTTAAGTTATTTTCAAGCACCAACATAATAATGGGAAAGTTAGTTATATTACTAAATGCATGCGTATAGAAAGTACACAAGTACATATATATATATATATATATGTGTATATATAGTATGAAAGTTAATTATATTACTAATACTATTAAGTCCCTCCGATTGTTTTTAGTATTGTCACTGTAAGAAATCGATTGACAGAATTGTTAGTGTCAGACAAATGCTTTGCAGCATTTAGTTACAACCCTTTCAAATCCTACGATGGTCAACTATGCATTTTATCCTTCAGGAATCAATAAAATAAAGTACCAGTTAAGTACTGGGGTTAATATAAACAACTTTCTCCTTCCCCCAAATTGCTGGCCTTGTGCCCAATGTTAAAAAGAATTATTATTATTGATTATTTCAATGTTAAAATAACTACAGCAACATATTTTTCTGAACGGCTTTGAATGAAACGAAAACAAAACAAAAAACAATAAATTGCGATTAAAATACAAACCATATTTCTTTTTAAATAAGTTTTTTTTTTATTTACATTTTTTCAGGTTTAAACTTAATTGACTGACATCAGTTGCTTTTCTGATTTCTTAAAGGATGGACCCAGACTCAGTTAAATGTGAACCGAACAGCCCTGTTAGTCACGGGCGATGCTCTGTCCAAGTTCTCGAAGATGGATTTGTAAGAGAAGTATTTTCAGATTATAGCGGACATGATGACTATGGATCTGATCGGTCATATCAGGGAGACAGTGGAGATAATATCTCACCATGTAGTGCAGACATTAAGCCTGAGTTTAGCTCAAATGTCATGATCTCAGATCAGGAAAACCCAGATGGATTTAAGAAAGTCTGTTTGGTTTGTGGCGATGTTGCATCTGGATACCACTATGGTGTATCATCTTGTGAAGCTTGCAAAGCATTTTTTAAAAGAACTATTCAAGGTAAATATACTTTTCACATCTTGTTTGTTTCTTTGTTTGAAGTTAAGAAATAACAGTAATAGTTATTTTAAAAAAAAAAAAAAAAAAAAAAAGTTTTGATTTTTTTTCTCATTTTTTTGTTTTGTATATAAGTTGTAGTATAGCAAGGTTGACAGGGACTTTGAAGTGTCACCTGTGGTTGTCTTTGTCAGACTTTTTCCAGTACAGGCGAAACTTCGAAAGCACCAACATTTTCCTTGTAAAGTAAAATCCACACTTTTCTGAGATGTATTCAGTGCTCACTCAGTTAATATTTGACTGCTTTTATTATCGGATTACATTCAAAGTACATCAATTTATATATATATATCAATTTATATATATATATACACACATATATATATGTATACATATATATATATATATATATATATACACACATATATATATATATATATATATATATATATATATATATATATATATATATATACACACACACACATATATATATATATATTTATTAAAATAACAGATTAAAGTTTAAGCAAGAATCGCACCAAATAATGACGTATTATCTTCGTTTTTTTCCGTTCTTCGCCAGGGAACGTTTCCACGAACCAAAGTATCGTCTTCCTATCTTCTTTCAGTTGCAACGTTTTTTGAAATATTTACTTCTGTGTTCACAGATTGACTTTTTTAGTTTCAGAAGATCCCGTTAAGGGTGAGAGCAGCGATTCTTTGCTTAAACTTTAATCTGTTATTTTAATAAATATTTGCTCTAGGGTTCTTATATATTTGATATATATTTATCCTTATCGAGCTCCTCTTTGGATTTTAGTCTTCATTTATTATTATTACTACTATTTTAGTCTTCATTTATTATTATTACTATATATATATATATATATACACATATATATATACACATATATATATATATATATACAAATATAAATTCAGCGAGGATTGTATTTCGGCGGGTAGAAATAAATGAAATGCAATTTCCAATTTGTGTTGGCAAGCGCTCCATGGACCAAAAGAGACCAGAGCAATAAACATGTTATAAAGGCCATACAAACTGAGACGGCGGTTAAGAAGCTATCACCCCCCCCCCCCCCCCCCCCAAAAAAAAACAACAAAAAAAAAACAAAAAAAAACAACAAAAAAACGAAGCAACAAAAAAGGGTCAAACAAAATAAATGAATGAAATATTTACCCGGACCCTTGGAAATGATGGTATAATCCATTACAGGGTTTCTGCTGCGATACCTAAATCAATAATACTGTCTGCTTAAAAAAATAAGCTTTTGGTATAATGATCGAACAAAGATATCACTTTCTCAACAGGTATTTTGTTCTGTGCCAGCGTTTTGAATCTCAGTGTTTTGAAAGCACATGTGTAACTCTACAGGGAAGAAAACCCCAAATTTTGGCAAATGAATTCAGTATGTGTAATCGATGAAAAAATTGCAAAAACAATACAAATCGAATTAAGCTCTCGACCGAGTAGTTTTTAAAATAAACTTAAGCAATTAATCAATATATATGTATGATATATATATATGTATATGAGGAAAACCCAAACACAAATGAAACTTGTAAGTCTCTGTCAACCTTTTCATTGTAAAGTAAAATCTGTACTCAACTTATATGTATTGAGTGCTCACTCAGTTACTGTTTGACTTTTATTTATTTGTTGTATATAAAACATATCCATTGAAATATGAAGAAATGCTGAATTTAGCAAAATTGGATTTCATTTCAAGTTGATGCAATTTTTTTCTTCCAAAACAGTTTTGAATAATTTCAAGAATATTCTGATATTAAAGAAGGATTTACACACATTATACAAGTCAATGTAGAATATGATGGTTAATGTATGTAGGAAATATAATAAACAGTTGAAGATGTACCTAATATTTTTTTTTTTATACATGCAAATTTACAATATACAACAAAAAGAAAATAGTTCATAGAAAATGAATGAATTATAGATTTTAAAAAATATTTTCTAAAGAAGTTTGCAGAAAGAATCATGGTCATCTAATTTGTTTTGTTCTGACTGATTTCAGTTATGGAGCTTTCAAAGTTTCATTTTCAAGATTACATTTTTACTAGTGTTATGTATTTGACGTGTTGTTATGTATCAATAATATATTGATTGCTTCTATTTCATTAAGTACTTTATAAACTTTTGCATGAAATTCTCATTATATCCATCAAATATTTATTCCTTCTGAATTCAATTAATATTTTGATCTGAATGGTGAGATCTTTCAATATATGCTGCAGTGCCATCTTAAAGGATAATTAATCAATCAGGATTAATAGCAGGAACCCGATTGCTCCAGTTCATATCAGCCCTCCACCAACTGTCTTCTCTGTGCCAACTTGCCCAGCCATGCCTGCAATCTTTTCTTCTCAGCCAGTCTGACTGCTCTGATGAAAAATGATGGAGGCGCCTGCCCCATCGCAGTGGGCAATGTCTTTCGACGACTTGCAGCCAGGATTGATTATTTTATTTGCCACAAGGGCGCAAGATAGTTTGCAAGTCAGGTCAAAGACGACCTGCGTGAGGTGCCCTGTCCAGCTTAGGGTGGGAATCAAGTGTGGATGTGAGGCTCCAGCTCATGTGGTCAGACATTTCATAGAGCACGTGCCTCCTTTGTCACCCCACTCTCTTGTGAAGCTGGACATGACAAATGCCTTCAACAGCGTTAGGCAGGACCATGTCCTCGACACCTGTCCAAATATGCCCTCTCCATTTACCCTTATGCTAACCCCTCATATAGATGACCCAGCTTACTCATGGCCACTATGGCTGTCCAGCAAGGAGACCCACTCGGCCCGCTCCTGTTTGTGCTGGCAGTCAACAATGTTGCCTGCTTGGTCTGGTACCTCATCAACTGGTACCCTTTTTGATGACAAATGCATTTGCATCGGAGTTAACCAACGCCTTGGCCTCCACGTGTGTGAGCCACATAAATACCATTTTGGGGCAGTCATTGACAAGTTCAGCCAGCACCCACTGTCTTGCTGCGAGAGCAGAAGCCAGTTCCATGACATGCCGCTCTGAATGTCATTGAGGAGGAGCCTGGACGCAGCTGGCTTTCCATCACAACTGGAGACAGGAGGTCTCAACTGCGGGGACGGCAAGCCCCCCTGATGGAAGTACTCCCTTCTCATTTGAAGAAGGTAGATTCCTCATCTGGGACGCCACCTGCTGCGACAAGTTTCCGCCTCCAACTCAGTCACATTGGCCCCAAACCCTGGCATCGCAACCCGCCTCGCAGAAGAACATAAAATAAACAATTACCGGGGATTGTCTGGCCGCTTCCTCTTCGCACTGGTCGCCATCGAGACTTCAAGCGTATTTGGACCCTGTATTGTGGAGCTCCTCTGCAAGATCGGAAGGAGCCTCGTGTGGTGGGGTGGCTGTTGCAGCAGGTGTCGCTGGCCATTGTCCATAGAAATGCTTTTGCAGTTTTGTCCACCGTGGCACAACACCTGCTCCACCACTTCCTAGGCCCAGAGTCCATCACTCTCCCCCTTCTCTCTCCTTTTCTTCTGTGGTCCTAGAATCCTTGATTTTTCCCTCCTTTTCTTCACATTTATGGATTTTATAATCCTTTTGTTTGATTTTCCACACACAAGATTTGCCCTTCTTTATTCCTTCGCCATTTTCTTATTAATTAATTGATTACATTAAAAAAAAAATAGTACGTGGGTGGTAGAATTTAATATCACCAGCAGGCTCTTGAGG
>OZ024744.1:108968886-109016386 GCA_964016885.1 Eledone cirrhosa
CTCTATCTCTCACTCTCTCACACCTCTCATTCTCTCACTCTCTCACACTCTCTATCTCTCACTCTCTCACACTCTCTATCTCTCACTCTCTCACACTCTCTATCTCTCATTCTCTCACACTCTCTATCTCTCATTCTCTCACACTCTCTATCTCTCACTCTCTCACACTCTCTATATCTCACTCTCTCACACTCTCTATCTCTCACTCTCTCACACTCTCTATATCTCACTCTCTCACACTCTCTATATCTCACTCTCTCACACTCTCTATCTCTCATTCTCTCTATCTCTCATTCTCTCACACTCTCTATCTCTCACTCTCTCACACTCTCTATCTCTCACTCTCTCACACTCTCTATCTCTCACTCTCTCACTCTCTCACTCTCTCACACTCTCTATCTCTCACTCTCTCACACTCTATCTCTCACCCTCTCACACTCTCTATCTCTCACTCTCTCACACTCTCTATCTCTCATTCTCTCACTCTCTCACACTCTCTATATCTCACTCTCTCACACTCTCTATCTCTCACTCTCTCACACTCTATATCTCACTCTCTCACACTCTCTATCTCTCACTCTCTCACACTCTCTATATCTCACTCTCTCACACTCTCTATCTCTCATTCTCTCACACTCTCTATCTCTCACTCTCTCACACTCTCTATCTCTCACTCTCTCACACTCTCTATCTCTCACTCTCTCACACTCTCTATCTCTCACTCTCTCACACTCTCTATCTCTCATTGCATTCTAGCATCTGTCATTACTACTGTGAAACTTATTTTGCCTGTTTATGTGTATGTTATATATATATATATGACACACGACCGTGACCTCTGGCGTCACGCAGTAGTACAGAGTACCTGACCTCCCATAGGTACAAGCTGAAGCATATAGACAATATGCCCCCACACCCTCTCACTGCAAAGTGGTCGTGGAGGTGCCATGGCAAAAAAGCACCCAGCCCACACTGTAAAGTGGTCGTGTAGGTGTCACGGAAAAAAAGCACCCAGCACTCACTGTAAATGAGGTTGGTGTTAGGAAGGGCATCCAGCTGTAGAACTCAAGCCAAAATCAGTTCCCGTACGAGCAAGGCATGGTCAGCCGACCAGACACTGCCCACAGCAGGACAACCCGTCTAACCCATGCTAGGATGGAAGAACGGTGATGATGATATATATATATATATATATATACATATATATATATATAGTTAGCACCCCAAACACTTAAATTGGGTTTATACTAAAATATAACCTAATGTTTGTTGAGTGAGATGGTTACCAGTCGGAGTTTAGCTTTAAGCTATCTCTGTTATTGTATTAAAAAATTATATATATATATATATATATATATCTATCTATCTATCTATCTCTCTATCTCTCTCTCTCTCTCTATATATATAACAATATAAAAGCACACTTTCACATGCACACACACACACACACCAACGCATGCATGCATACTCCCATGTCAACCCTACATTTACATTGATTACCTCCCTTCCTAAACCTCTCGAATGAGGAAGATACCTCTTGACCAACCACACTCCAAGAGGGCTGACTGAATATGCACATATGATTTTTTTCCCTCATTTTGCCCGTCCCTTCCTCTTATCATCCATTTCTAACTCTATCTTCTGATGAAGAACTAGTGTTTGAAATGTTAAAAAAACTCTTCCTGTTATTTCAAGTGTTAAACTAATATATGTCTCCCATGTACTCTGCCATTTGTTTTGTTATTTCTGTTCACCTTTTACATATATATATATCATTATCATCATCATCATTTTACGTCCGCTTTTCCTTGCTTGCAAGGGTATATATATATATATATCATCATCATCGTTTAACATCAACTTTCACACTAGCATGGGTTAGATGGGTTGTCTCGTTTAGAGACAAGTTGGATCATCCTTCATACGCATCACATGTCCATACCAATGCAATCTCCTCTCTAACATACTGCATCTGATCCCTCTTATGCCTAATTTCTTTCTCAGTTCATATACGCATTGCTGTTCGTGTATATTACTATTACACATCCATTGGAGCATGCATGCCTCATTTCTTTCCAATCTTTGTAGGTCCCCTGCACACAGCTCCCAGGTGCACTATCATGTAACATTGCTGTTTATATACACACATCATACAATCTACCCTTCATTTTAAGGGGAAAACGTTTGTAGCTAGTAGCGATAGTAGCTCCCTGAACCTTTTCCATCCTGTTCTTACTCTGGCTACTGTACTTTTGGTACACCCTCCTCTACTGCTGATTTCATCAACCAGGTAACAGAAAGTGTCTTCTATTTCTATAGAACCATCTGGGCGGTTGAACGAGTTACTAGTCTGTGAGCACTTGCTACTTACCGCACCTGAGCATCAGCCACATATAAAACCCATGTTCTCTGATCGCCCTCCTGTGATCCCACTACATCTTTTATTACCCATAGCTTGCATTTGGGACATAGAATGGAATTTTTACCAATTTCTTTCCTACATACATACTTATTCATATCAGCTTCTGTAATGAAACTCCTGCAGCCCTACCCCATGTCCTCTAAACCCCTCCTCACACACTTCTACCATCTTTACTTTTCTAATGAACTTTTTTTAAATCAATTTCCCTAAATATTGTTTTCATTCTATTACACTCTTTTATTAAAACATCCTCAACAACAACAACAACAATAATAGTAATAAATGAAAAGAAGAAAAAAAAAAAAGAATATTTTAATCTCAACTTTATTAATTTTTATAAGAATTTCAACATTTACTTAATTCTTGTTTCCATATCCGAGGTTTAACTTTCAAATGATTTTAGGTTTTTGGTTAGTCTTTTTATTACTTTATTCTTTCACTGATTTAAATAATTAGAACTTGGCCATGCTGTCACCGAGTACCTTTTTTCTTTGGTATTTTTTAAAGTCTGGCACTTAAGTTACAATCTTGTTTTTTGCCGAACTTCAAAGTTATAGGACTTACACACCCACATACACAAATGTAAACACTAACACGCACACTATATATATATATATAAAGAATGAATAATAACAGGTAGACATCATAAAAAGGTAATTTATTCCGTGTGCTTACAAGTGTTTCCACGGTGGTACTACAGCCTAGTTATGCTACGTGCAAATTCACAAGTACTTGCAGAACTCGAATATCCAATGCTGTGACCACTGTTTCCTCAGAGCAGAATGGTAAATGTACAATGTAAATACCCTTAAGTGGGGTTGTTGGGGAAGATAGAGTAGAAAAGGAAGAGAGAAAAGTAGGGAAGAGGGAGAGAGAAAGAAAGATATGCAGGGGTTGGAGAAGTAGGAGAGAGTGGCTTATAGATATCTTAATCAAAATGTTATGGTAGGGGTTTTATTATAATGGTTACTTTTGGAGAGATGCGTTGATAGTTAAGGTCGGAATTATTTATTGCCCCAGAGGGCAGGTTCATAGATGTTGAGAGGGGGGTAGGTCAAAGGTGAGAGAGAGGGAGTGTAATGGATGTAGAGAGAGATAGGTAGAGAGAGGACAGACAAAGTATGTGTGGTGAGTGAACTTTGGGTTTGTAGTAGTAATCTAGGAATTGCACTGAGTTACCATGTATAGTGAGTGATAAGCAATGTATTGTCTTGTAGTGTGGGGGGAAGAGAAGGTTGTTAGCTAGAAAGTGGTGTTATAGTTACGGGTTCGAATGTTAAGTTATTTTATAGTGAGAGAATTTAGCTTTTAGTTTGTGGTTGCAGTATAATGATCGTTCAATTCTATCGTTAAGTAGTTTGTTTTTGGATTTTACATATTATATATATATAAATATATATATATATATATGGAAAGTTATATTTAAATTGTTGGGTTACAACTAGTAAATATTTATAACTGATATAAAAGCACTCGACAAATATTTGGAGTATATTTACAATATTAAATAAATGGAAACTATATTTATAAAACCATATTTATTTCATTATATATATTTCAGGGATATCATATTAACAATATGCTATGCCTTCCTCAGACAAAATACAATATAAACAGTTTTATAGATAAATAGATTCGACATACCGTAACATCTACTTGCATTTGAGAAGGTTGATTTGGTAGTGACAAAATTGTACACAGAGAGAAAGAAAGAGAGAGAGAAAGAGAGAAAAAGAGAAAAAAGGAAAGAAAGACAGAAAACGAAGAAAAAGAAAAAGAAGAAATGCATGGAACAAAATAGAGAGATGGAAAGATAGATAAAGAGAAGAACTTCATGTAAAGAAACAGAAAGAGATATATATATATATAGAGAGAGGAAATAGAGATAGATACATATATATAGAAAGACGTCTGTTGAATAACGTATCAATGATACATTTATTTATTTATTTATTTATTTAGCTCTAGTATTAATGTAAGGGAGATATATGGAGGGAAAACCAGCTGTTATATAGGGAGAGAAAAAATTCAAAAAATCCAGACACAGGCGAGGCGTAAAAACCTCTGTTTTAATGTAGAGGTATTAGTATTTACAAAACCAGCCTCTACATTGTAAATATCAGTATTCCTGAATGAGATATGTATCCACAATGTGTGAAAATTAATGATCTTATGTTTAGTTTTTAAAAAAAATTCATATGTTTATGTGATAATTACAAACATCTATGTGAATGTACATGATCAATTCTGCAAACCCTAAGTTCACGGAAAGTATTCTCAATGCGGTATAAAAATTTAAGTATACATATATGTGTATATAGAGTCAATATTACTATTTCTGTCTCTACTCTACAAGATTATCTATCAAGCAAAAATAGAGCAGATTTCAATATACTAATAAAAATAAAAATATATCGGAAACAAAACTAAAAATAACAATAATAATAATAAGTAATAATAAAATAGAAAACTAAGAAATATTACGAAAGAATATTACATATTAAAAATATTACATATTAAAAAATTTGCATATTAAAAATATTAAAAATAAAAATATTAGGAAATACTACAATAATAAAAATAAAATAAACCACAAAGATCAACCCTTCAAAATTAATTGACAATATATTGCCAAGTTCATTATAAACATCAGGGTCGAAAAACAGATAAAGCCAAAAATTATCTATCAAATCGCATCTAGCAAAGATCATTTCAAAAAGTATAGGATGCCCAATTTGGTCTCTCTCTCTCTCTCTCTCTCTCTCTCTCTATATATATATATATGAGGAGGCACATGGCTATGGCTTAGTGGTTAGAACATTGGCCTTGCAATCGAAAGGTTGTGAGTTCAATTCTCAGACCGGATGATGTGTTGTTTCCTTGAGCAAGACACTTTATTTCACATTGCTCCAGTTTACTCAGCTGTAGAAATGAGATGATAGGGACTGGGGTCCCTATCTTTCCACTGCAAAGTGGTCGTGTAGGTGCCACGGCAAAAAAAGCACCCACCACTCACTGTAAATGAGGTTGGTGTTAGGAAGGGCATCCAGCTGTAGAAATCAAGCCAGAATCAGTTCCCGTCCCACCCTTGCAAGCAGGGAAAAGCGGACGTAAAATGAAATGATGAAAATGATGAAAAATGATATAATAAACAATGATCAGAAGTGATTAAATGTTCTAAACTCTCTTTGATTGTTGTTTATAAAGTATTTGGGTTCTGTAATATACTTGTTATTTTATATTGTAATTGGATAATATTTAATATTACTCACATTTTATATATATATGAAATATATGAAATATAAGAATCAAAGAAATGTTCAAAACATTATTGTGCTTACAGCTGTTTCCTCCAAACCGAGGTTTGGATTCTTCAGAGCAATTTATTAATGAATGGGCAGTTATATGACCTCCCTTTCAGCCAAGAGACATACCGATACATATGCAAATATTGTGGGTCAACATTCATTACAGCATTTAGAGTGGCAGTACACACTTCGAGATTACATTTATAATAAAAGGTACAATCAAAAATCAAAAATACAGGTTAAAATACAACATGAAGATAAGCGGTTATATAGTGCAAATGTTATATGTGTGGCAAGCACGTGCGTCTTGTTTATATAGTGTGGCAGAGAGATGTGTGTGGTAGGAGCACTTAGGTAGGTAAAGAAGAGTGTTAGGTTGGTTGATCTGGTGGGAAATTCTTTATATGATTGTTATAGTCTGTGTGTGGAGAAAAGATATAAGCATTAAAAATAGTGCAAGCATTAAAAGTATTAAACGTATTGGAGATGTACCTTTTATTATGAATGTAATCTCGAAGTGTGTACTGCCACTCTAAATGCTGTAATGAATGTTGACCCACAATATTTGCATATGTATCGGTATGTCTCTTGGCTGAAAAGGAGGTCATATAACTGCCCATTCATTAATAAATTGCTCCGAAGAATCCAAACCTCGGTTTGGAGGAAACAGCTGTAAGCACAATAATGTTTTGAACAGTTCTTTGATTCTTATATTTCATATAACTGCTCTGTAAATCATCTGATGTTTTTACATTGAGCTACTTAACTTACTGGTAATAAGGTAGGAATACATTACTGCCTACCACTATTTAGGGTTTGTATAAAAAATACATATAACTGCTAAAGGTTTTTGTATTTTCATAACCATAAATAGTACAATTAATACTATATATATATATATATATATATATATATATATATACTTATAATATATGTGATTATAGTGGAGTACTTCACTATTTGGTAAGGTGAGATAATAATTGTTTCTACGTTAGGAACAAGGCCAGCAATTATCCAGTGTATTACTGGTACTTTATTTTATCGACCCCCCGTAAGGATGAAAGGCAAAGTTAACCTCGGCGGGATTTGAACTCAGAATGGCAAGGGCCGTAACTCTATGCGTCAAAGCATGGGGTCCAACCCTCTACCGATACTGCCAATCCACCGCCTAAGGTGAGATAATAATGATATATACAAATAATAATTGTTTCTACTTTAGGCACAAGGCCAGCAATTACCCAGTGCATTACTGGTAATGATATATATATATATATATATATATATAATATATATATACATACATATACACAATGTGCTTCTACAGATTTTGTTTATCACACAAATAGTGGTAAAATTTAGGCCAAACTAAAAGAAATTTGGCCAAGGTGCCACAAGGAACTGAACGCAGAACCATTAGGCTGTAAACCAAATCCCTTAATCATACAGCAATGCCTGCACATTATTGTTTACTCTTGGAGGGGGGGGGGGTATTTTCCATAGTTCTTTTGCAACAATGCAATAAAAATCAATCACTTCAGTTGTAGAATAACGGCAGTATTATTCTGTGTATATTAGAATTGATCGAACAAGTTGTCAAAGAAAGTAGGTAATGGTGGAGGAGGTGAGTGGGTAGTAAACCTAAATGTTATGAAATATATATAATCATCATCATTACTGTTTTGGTTATTACATGAAAGAAAAACATGTCTACTTCAATTTTGTTTAGATCTTGATATTTTATAAATCCTCCTTTTTGTTATTTTTGGTTACATTTCTGTTGTAATATTATATATATATATATATATATATATATATATATATATATATATATATAAATCAAAATAGGACAAGACAAGGCAACAGATAAATGAAATCCCTTTTCTTCAGTCAAACTCTGAAAATCCTTATAGTTTCAGTGCATTAAAGTTGAGACTCTTCATTCTAGTGCACATGTGATGGTAACAGAACAAAACAAGGAGAAATAGAACAAATTGTGTCTTTCAGCAAATTACACAAATATGACTTAAAAAATGCTAGAAACCAGTGAGATTTAATTGAAAAAGGAAGAAATTGAAATGTGGTGTGTAATAGCTTAACCAAGAAGAGAAAAATAGAAAGAATAAAATATAGTTTGGTCTACAGTCCATCAGGTTGAGTAGTGACTCCTTTCGTAACAGAGAGAAATGAGGCAGAAATAGGAAGAAGTGAGAGAGAGAGTTAAAAACAAATGTATATATATATATATATCTCATCATCATCATCATCACCGTTTTACGTCCGTTCTTCCACGCTAGCATGGGTTAGACGGGTTGTCCTGTTGTGGGCAGTGTCTGGTCGGCTGACCATGCCTTGCTCATACAGGAACTGATCTGGCTTGATTTCTACAGCTGGATGCCCTTCCTAACACCAACCTCATTTACAGTGAGTGCTGGGTGCTTTTTCGTGGCGCCTACATGTCCACTTTACAGTGTGGGCTGGGTGCTTTTTTGCCGTGGCACCTCCACGACCACCTTGCGGTGGGGGGAGTGGGGGCATATTGTTTATATGCTTCAGCATGTACCCATGGGAGGTCGGGTACCCTGTATTACTGCGTGACGCCAGAAGTCACGGTCGTGTGTCATTGTCTTTGAGAGGTGTAGTTGGGTAAGGTCGGCTTTTATCACCTCATCCCAAGTCATCTTGGGTCTCCCCACTCCGCGGTTTCCATCAACTTCTAGTGCTCTGCACCTTTTTATGCAGCTGTCATCCTTCATACGCATCACATGTCCATACCAGCGTAACCGCCTCTCCTGCACGCAGCATTTGATTCCTCTTATGCTCAGTCTTTATATATACATATATATATAAAATAATAATAATAATAAGGACGATTTTGTTATGGCTACATTACATCTCATTTCTACAGCTGAGTAAACTGGAGCAATGTGAAATAAAGTGTCTTGCTCAAGGAAACAACACATCACCCGGTCTGAGAATTGAACTCACAACCTTTCGATTGCAAGGGCAATGCTCTAACCACTGAGCCATGTGCGTGCCTCCACACACACACACATACACACACACACACACACATATATATATATATATATATATATATATATATATATATATATATTGTATGACTTAGGCCGCAATCATAAAATAAAACAGTATGCAGGAGTCTGAACAAAAGGTCAATTTAACCTAAAAAGAAATGTTTTGAAAATCATAAAATGGAGAAAGCAGGCTTTGCTAACATCCTCCTACTTCCACCCACACCACCTTTACTCTGTAAATTTCTGTTGGTATCATAGAACATCCAGTCCACACTGAAATGTGGTCGTGTAGGTGACACGACAAAAAGCACCCATTCCACGCTGTAAGGTGGTCGTGTAGGAGACACGGTAAAAAGGCTCCAAGTCCACACTGTAAATGCGGTTGGCGTTAGGAAGGGCATCCAGCCATAGAAAAACCTGCCAGATACGACTCTATACGAGCGAGACACGGTCACCTGACCAATCTTGGCTCAATTGAGACAAACCCGTCTAACCCATGCTAGTGTGGAAAATAGATGTAAATGATGATGATGATGATGACATACATATTCATTTTATTAAAGCTAAATAGTGAGTCTTGTTAATCCGGAATTTCGTCTATTTATCACAAGGTCATCAAATAAGAATGTTAATACTCTACTGTGGTATTGAGTACTCTTTTCTCTCAGCCATATACGGATATATATATATATAAATTAATAAAAATAATGAATAAAAACAAAGAAACAGTTCCTTATATTAAAAAATTCATCATTTTACGATCATTTCTAGGATATATATGTTTGTGTTGGTATGTATATCATATAGATCTATGTAAAATTTTTACAAACTATCAGAGGGAATATACATACCTACACATATATATGCTGTCTTCAGAAATAATTGTTTCTACTTTAGGCACAAGGCCAGCAATTACCAGTGCATTACTGGTACTTTATTTTATCGACCCCGTAAGGATGAAAGGCAAAGTCAACCTCGGCGGGATTTGAACTCAGATCGTAAAGGGGCGTAACTATGCTGGAAAGCATAGCGTCCGACCCTCTACCGATACTGCCAATCCACCGCTGTCTTCAGAAATAATTGTTTCTACTTTTGGCACAAGGCCAGCAATTACCCAGTGCATTACTGGTACTTTATTTTATCGACCCCGTAAGGATGAAAGGCAAAGTCAACCTCGGCGGGATTTGAACTCAGATCGTAAAGGGACGTAACTATGCTGGAAAGCATGGCGTCCGACCCTCTACCGATACTGCCAATCCACCGCTGTCTTCAGAAATAATGATATTTGTTTATTGAAAAAAACCCAACAAAGATTCAATATAATAGGTCTGTTTGGGAACAGGTTTTGAATTGACCAATAGAAAGGTAGTGAGTGGTCAAGATGGTAAAATAGTAGTAATATAACTTTAATTTAGGGGTAGAGGAAGGCAGATTTCAGTTTTGAATGGAAAGAGTATGAAGAATGAAAAGATTATTCTAGGGATGAAAATAGGTCAAGTCAGTAAAAGGTACACGAAAAATTGATGTTATAAAAGAATAATTGTTTCTACTTTTGGCACAAGGCCAGCAATTACCTAGTGTATTACTGGTACTTTATTTTATCGACCTCGTAAGGATGAAAGGCAAAGTTAACCTCAGCGGGTAATGCCAATGTAAATATCTAAGGAGAATAAAATTTTACGATAAATATCAATCTTATTTAAAATATAGGGAATTTACATCTATAAAAAGAAAATAAATTAATTAAATTGATAGGTATATTTATATTGATAAATTTATATTAATTCATATAGATATTGATAAATAAGAGTTAGATGTAATTGTGCTGTTAAAATCGAAGGGAAAATAAAAAAATAATAATAATTATTATTGGGGGGGGGGGGGTAAATTCATTAGTGAGAAATAACAAATTTATATAGATTATAAGGAACATAGAATCATAACCTGAAATTAAAATAGTTTATATGTATACTTTAATGGTATAAATTTTAGGAAAAGATAGCTGTAAAAGGGAAATAAAATTATGCAGTTCATTAGTAGTAGAATATTAATTATAGGTTAACTAATTTTAAAAAAGTGTTATTATAATAATTTCTAAAGTGTATATTAATTAGGTTTATAATATTTAAAAGTTCTTCTCAGTTTATGATTACATGATATAATAGAATGTAAGTTCTTTACAGAATTCAAGCTGGTCTTACTAACAAAGTGACAAACTCTTTTGTTTGAGTAAAGATCATTCTTCCAGAGATTTGTAAATCTAGTGAGTTAGTGTATATGTTTATGTACTTGAATTCATGTCATGTATGGACATGTTTCACTAGTATGTCTGAGTGTATGTATGTGTGTATGTATATATATGTGTGTGTATATATGTACATGTCTATGTATGTATATGTATTAGGTCGGACAGAAAGTTCTCACCGTTTTTTAAATTTGATTGCCTTGAAAGGGTGGAGGTTAGTCTTTGCAGTTGTGACACATTCTCTTTATCAACTCACTAGTGCTCGACTCTCTTTATCAACCCACTAGTGCTCGACATTAATGTAGAGACACCATGTTTCATCAGCAGTGTCAATGGAATGTAACCAGATGGTTGTGTGATGGTAGCAAAGTAATCACAGCTCCCGCTAGACATTTACAATTATAGTCAGACAGATTGTGAGATGCCCACTGCTCCAGCTTGGACACCTTCTCTACTGTATACAAGTGATTGAGGAAGATGTCACAGATGTGTGATGAAAGAACTTTGAGAAACTATATATTTTTAACTGTTGGTCAATCAATGATAAACATTGATTGCCAGCTAAATTATTGTGAGATTCCCACTGCTCCAGCTTGGGCACCTTCTCTATTGCATACAAGTGATTGAGGAAGATTGTTTTCAATGTCCCAAGCAGTTCAGAGAGTTGATGTGATATCTGGCATAGGTTGACTTCCACCAGCTCATGCAGTTGTTTGTCCTTGACGACAGATGGACATCTTGTGTGAGGTCAATCTTCAAGGCTGTATTCACCAGAAAGAGTGTGAACCAGTCCCTGGCACTGCATTCAGACATGACCCAAGTTAATGTGACAAACTCGATGCTGTTTCACGTAAGCCAGATTTGAAGTCATAGTGTAAACAGCCAGTAATGTATGATGAGGATACATCCATGTTGCTTTGTCTTTGACGGCGTAACAGCAAATGAGAAATGCACACCAACATTCCTGATATGTGTGAGCATGTGCAAACTTCAACATTTCCCCCAAAAAACTCTACCAAAATACCTTCTTTTGAGAAAAAAATGGAGAAACTTTCTGTTCCATTGAATATGTGTGTGTAATGTAGTGGTTGGTGATAAGAATGCCATCCAACCATCTCATCTTTTTCCATTTTTATCTGAGGGTTCTAAATCCCATTATCAGGCTAAAATTCCTTTAGTCAAAAATACGGTGAAAGCTATTCTATTTTCTAATTTCAAACCTGCTCACTGTTTCAAAACATACTTACTTGCCATAGAAAACTTGTCAAACAAAAGGTTGAAAGGACTCTTCAGCTATGTCAGAAGAACTGACATGTTACTCTAGCCATCTAATGCTGGCCCATTTCACTAATGGCCTCCGTTTAATGTAATTTTCAGGGTGATTCAGCATTACACAGGTGACAAAGTCGAGCCTTTGAATTACAAGTATAGTCCATCTTGACTTATAGTGTAAGTGGCTGAGTATTCCACAGAAACATGTACCTGTAATGTAATTCTCAGGGAGATTCAGTGGGACAAGGATGGTATTTTGAATTACAAGTACAGTCCATCTTGTCTTATAGTGTAAGTGGCTGAGTATTCCACAGAAACATGTACCTGTAATGTAATTCTCAGGGAGATTCAGTGGGACAAGGATGGTATTTTGAATTACAAGTACAGTCCATATTGTCTTATAGTGTAAGTGGCTGAGTATTCCACAGAAACATGTACCTGTAATGTAATTCTCAGGGAAATTCAGTGGGACAAGGATGGTATTTTGAATTACAAGTACAGTCCATATTGACTTATAGTGTAAGTGGCTGAGTATTCCACAGAAACATCTACCTGTAATGCAATTCTCAGGGAGATTCAGTGGGACAAGGATGGTATTTTGAATTACAAGTACAGTCCATATTGACTTATAGTATAAGTGGCTGAGTATTCCACAGAAACATCTACCTGTAATGCAATTCTCAGGGAGATTCAGTGTGACATTAGTGAGAAAGCTGACTCTTTGAATCACATGTATAGTCCCCCAGTCAGGCTTCTAAATAGTTTCTATCTACCCAATTTAACTGACAATATATAAGTCCAACTTTGCCCACCATGACACACAGTACGATTGAACAAAAAACCTCACAATTTAAAAATATTTGATCATTAGCTATAATATATTATCTAAATGGGAGTTTTAAGCTACTCCGTCTGCATATATATATATATATATATATATATATATATATATATATATATATATATATATATATATATATATATATATATATATATATATATATATATATATATATATATATATATATATATATGTATATATATATATATATATATATATATATGTATATATATATATATATATATATATATATATATATGTGAAGGCGTGTGGCTGAGTGGTTAGAGAATTGGATTCGCAATCGTAAGGTTGTGAGTTCGATTCCTGGACCAGGCGATGCGTTATGTCCTTGAGCAAGACTCTTTATCTCACGTTGCTCCTTCTACCTGGAGTTGCGACCGATAGATAGTATTAGCAATTGGAAAGACCAACGGAAACATTGTTCCCTCGGTCCGATTTGACGAAAGTCGATCGTTCCTAAAAATATATATAAGCAAAAGGGATATTCAATTTGTTGGTAATTCAACAAATATAAATGTTTATAACTGATTCAGAGCACTCAACAAGTTTTCTGGAGTATAGTATTCAATGATATTAAATAAATGGAAACTATATTTATAAAACCATATTTATTTTATTATATATATTTCAAGGGTACCAAAACTTTGGTACGCTTTCATCAGATAAAATACAAAGTTTGTTTTATAAATTTTGACATAACCAAGAAAAGATACCTTTACAGATACTATCCAAGGAAAACTTGAACCGTTAAGGTATCTTTTCTTGGTTATGTCAAAATTTATAAAACAAACTTTGTATTTTATCTGATGAAAGCGTACCAAAGTTTTGGTACCCTTGAAATATATATAATAGAATAAATATGGTTTTATAAATATAGTTTCCATTTATTTAATATCATTTTATATATATATATATATATATATATTATTCAGAATATTAATAAATGAAGACATTCACATAATCAAAATATATGTTTTATTATATATATTTCGAAGGTACTGTGCTGTTTTTTTTTCAGTTCGTCCTCGTCAGATAAAATACATGAATTGATGTATCACATACCTCAATGGTCTTGATGGTTCAATTCCAGCATTGACATATATTTTTATTATGTGAATGTCTTCATTTATTAATATTCTGAATAATATTAATAACTCCAGAAAACTTCATTGTAGAGTGCTTTTAATCTATTGTAAAACTATATTCATTGAGTAATCAATGAACCATATAAATCTTTGGTTATATATATATTTATATATAGTGACGAAACATAAGTCAATTGCATGAACTCATAATCCTTTATTTACTGCTATATATATATTTCGATGATAGCCATTGAATGGCTATGACCTCATCAGGCAGTTAGTCAGTTCTTAGATATGCCAGCTCTGTGTTTATAGTGTTGATGGTATCAGAGCCTTGGGACATATATATATATCTTATGGCCTGTTAATAAAATAGACACTCAGTTGTTGTCTATAGGCAACAAATCTCTTATGTCTTCATTAATGAATGTAACTTGATACCCTAAAAACTGAAAGACATTACTGTTTTGGTTTAATTTAAACCGGATCTCACCTGAAATCTGTTACGGTCACTTTTCCCAGGTATATAATACAATATGGCTTGCACTTATGATCTTTCATTATAATTTGATACCTCAGTCTTCTTTGTTGTTGTTGAAGGTTTATCCATGGAGAAGGGAGGGTCTTGATATGTATAGATTTCTTTACAGCTTTACACATGTAATTTAGTACAGGCTTTCAAGCTCTTCTCTCTCTCTCTCTCTATATATATATATATACTATACATTTACATAAATTTACTCTGTGTGTATGTATATATATATATATATGTGTGTGTGTGTGTGTGTGTGTACTAGTAGGTACATAGACAAGTAGTTACAGTATTTGTCTCAATCATAAGGTTGTTAGTTCAGTTCCTGGAATGTTGTGTTCTTGAACAAAATACTCTATTTCTTATTGAATCTTCTGCCAGGAGTTGTAACTGACAGACAGTATCAATAATGGAAAGACTAAAGGAAATATTGTTTCTTTGGTCTGATCTGATGATCAGCTCCTTTCTACTGCCAGGAGTTGTGACTGACAGATAGTATCAGTAATGGACAGACTAATGGAAACATTGTTTCTTTGGTCTGATCTGATGATCAGCTCCTTTCTACTGCCAGGAGTTGTGACTGACAGATAGTATCAGTAATGGAAAGACCAATAGAAACATTGTTTCTTTGGTCTGATCTGATGATCAGCTCCTTTCTACTGCCAGGAGTTGTGACTGACAGATAGTATCAATAATGGAAAGACCAACGGAAATATTGTTTCTTTGGTCTGATCTGATGATCAGCTCCTTTCTACTGCCAGGAGTTGTGACTGACAGATAGTATCAGTAATGGAAAGAGTAATAGAAACATTGTTTCATTAGTCTGATCTGATGATCAGCTCCTTTCTACTGCCAGGAGTTGTGACTGACAGATAGTATCAGTAATGGAAAGACCAATGGAAACATTGTTTCTTTGGTCTGATCTGATGATCAGCTCCTTTCTACTGCGAGGAGTTGTAACTGACAGATAGTATCAATAATGGAAAGACCAATGGAAACATTGTTTCTTTGGTCTGATCTGATGATCAGCTCCTTTCTTCTGCCAGGAGTTGTGACTGACAGATAGTATCAGTAATGGAAAGACCAATGGAAACATTGTTTCTTTGGTCTGATCTGATGATCAGTTCCTTTCTACTGCCAGGAGTTGTACCTGATAGTATCAGTAATGGAAAGACCAATGGAAATATTGTTTCTTTGGTCTGATCTGATGATCAGCTCCTTTCTTCTGCCAGGAGTTGTGACTGACAGATAGTATCAGTAATGGAAAGACCAATGGAAACATTGTTTCTTTGGTCTGATCTGATGATCAGTTCCTTTCTACTGCCAGGAGTTGTGACTGACAGATAGTATCAGTAATGGAAAGACCAATGGAAACATTGTTTCTTTGGTCTGATCTGATGATCAGCTCCTTTCTACTGCGAGGAGTTGTAACTGACAGATAGTATCAATAATGGAAAGACCAATGGAAACATTGTTTCTTTGGTCTGATCTGATGATCAGCTCCTTTCTTCTGCCAGGAGTTGTGACTGACAGATAGTATCAGTAATGGAAAGACCAATGGAAACATTGTTTCTTTGGTCTGATCTGATGATCAGCTCCTTTCTACTGCCAGGAGTTGTGACTGACAGATAGTATCAGTAATGGAAAGACCAATGGAAACATTGTTTCTTTGGTCTGATCTGATGATCAGCTCCTTTCTACTGCCAGGAGTTGTGACTGACAGATAGTATCAGTAATGGACAGACTAATGGAAACATTGTTTCTTTGGTCTGATTTGATGATCTGCTTCTTAACCTTTCCTTTAGAAACTAAAATATTTCATTCTGAGATTAAAGAATTTTGGTTGGATTTAGATGTTTTTATTAGTAGAAACCTGATGCTGTTATTGTTGTCTGTTCCTGCTGTTGTTATTCCTTTTGTTATTGTTGTTACTGTCTCAGTTCAAGTACTGCCAATGTCAGTTTAGCCTTTCATCCTATAAATGTGAATATATAAAGAAGCAGTCATGTGGTGGAGCATTGATGGAATTGTTAGAAAATCAGATGAGATAGATACCTTGTGCTATTTGTTTCAGCTCTTTGTGTTCTGAGTTTAAATTTTGCTGTGCCTTACTTAGGACTTAATACCTTGCCCAAGTTTAGCACTACCAAAGGAAGAAAGAAAGAAAGGAAAAACAAAAAGAGAGAGACAAAACACAAGATTCTCCTAAACATGTTTCACAGTTTCATCTTCTAAATTAAGTCTGTTATATATTTTTAGACAAATTGATTATCCAAGTACGACAAGCTTCCATTAGTGATAAACAATCTCTCTTTAAGTTATATATCACAGCTCAAATTCCACACAACACGACTTAGCTACTTTGTACAATATTATTGCAATACTGTCCAACAAGGCTTCTAGGAAACCCTTGGTATATATGCATTCTTCTAAATGTCTACCAAGCTAAATAGATAATTTCATAGATAGCTGATTTTTCACTGATTCAAACAATTTAAACACTTCCCACACACATACCAGCTTTTCTTTTTTTTTATGCTTTGTTTGTGGTTGTTTTTATCATGAAAACTTTATATGGCATTAATTTGCATGAATGACAAAGCATGTACATATGAGCTGAGAGAAAAACTGAGCATAAGAGGAATCTGATTTAGTGTGCAAGAGAGAAGATTGTGCTGCTGTGGATATGTGATGTATCTGAATAATTGTTTCTACTTTTGGCCCAAGGCCAGCAATAACCTAGTGAATGACTGGAACTTTATTTTATCGACCCTGTAAGAATGAAAGGCAATGTTAACCTTAACGGGATTTGAATTCAGAATGGCAAGGGCCATAACCCTATGTTAAAAAGCATCGTGTCCAACCCTCTACCGATACTGCCAATCCACCTGGGTGAAGAATTGCCAGTAATTCCTAGTGGAAGGGCCTCGAGCCATAGAAACTAAGCCAAATCAGTCCTGTGTAAGTGACTCATGGTCCCCCGATCTGATCCCTCACAAAGGGACAGCCTGTCCTACCCATGCTAGTGTGGAAGATGGATGTTAAACAAAGATAATGATCATCATTAATTCATATGTGTTTTTTCTGCCACCAAGAGTTATGTATGTGTGTGTATATATGATGGAAGGATGAACATTTCAGTATAACAACAATTTATTGTGTAACGTTGACTTGATGGGATAACATAGTATTCCTGGGTATTGTGTAACTGTCTCTTGATAGGATAACATAGTATTCCTGGATATTGTGTAACTGTCACTTGATAGGATAACATAGTATTCCTGGATATTCTGTAACTGTCTCTTGATAGGATAACATAGTATTCCTGGATATTGTGTAACTGTCACTTGATAGGATAACATAGTATTCCTGGATATTCTGTAACTGTCTCTTGATAGGATAACATAGTATTCCTGGATATTGTGTAACTGTCTCTTGATAGGATAACATAGTATTCCTGGATATTCTGTAACTGTCTCTTGATAGGATAACATAGTATTCCTGGATATTGTGTAACTGTCACTTGATAGGATAACATAGTATTCCTGGATATTCTGTAACTGTCTCTTGATAGGATAACATAGTATTCCTGGATATTGTGTAACTGTCACTTGATAGGATAACATAGTATTCCTGGATATTCTGTAACTGTCTCTTGATAGGATAACATAGTATTCCTGGATATTGTGTAACTGTCTCTTGATAGGATAACATAGTATTCCTGGATATTCTGTAACTGTCTCTTGATAGGATAACATAGTATTCCTGGATATTGTGTAACTGTCACTTGATAGGATAACATAGTATTCCTGGATATTCTGTAACTGTCTCTTGATAGGATAACATAGTATTCCTGGATATTGTGTAACTGTCTCTTGATAGGATAACATAGTATTCCTGGATATTCTGTAACTGTCTCTTGATAGGATAACATAGTATTCCTGGATATTCTGTAACTGTCACTTGATAGGATAACATAGTATTCCTGGATATTGTGTAACTGTCACTTGATAGGATAACATAGTATTCCTGGATATTGTGTAACTGTCACTTGATAGGATAACATAGTATTCCTGGATATTGTGTAACTGTCTCTTGATAGGATAACATAGTATTCCTGGATATTCTGTAACTGTCACTTGATAGGATAACATTGTATTCCTGGATATTGTGTAACTGTCACTTGATAGGATAACATAGTATTCCTGGATATTGTGTAACTGTCACTTGATAGGATAACATAGTATTCCTGGATATTGTGTAACTGTCACTTGATAGGATAACATTGTATTCCTGGATATTGTGTAACTGTCTCTTGATAGGGTAACATTGTATTCCTGGATATTGTGTAACTGTCACTTGATAGGATAACATAGTATTCCTGGATATTGTGTAACTGTCTCTTGATAGGATAACATAGTATTCCTGGATATTGTGTAACTGTCACTTGATAGGATAACATAGTATTCCTGGATATTGTGTAACTGTCACTTGATAGGATAACATAGTATTCCTGGATATTGTGTAACTGTCTCTTGATAGGATAACATAGTATTCCTGGATATTCTGTAACTGTCACTTGATAGGATAACATTGTATTCCTGGATATTGTGTAACTGTCACTTGATAGGATAACATAGTATTCCTGGATATTGTGTAACTGTCACTTGATAGGATAACATAGTATTCCTGGATATTGTGTAACTGTCACTTGATAGGATAACATTGTATTCCTGGATATTGTGTAACTGTCTCTTGATAGGGTAACATTGTATTCCTGGATATTGTGTAACTGTCACTTGATAGGATAACATAGTATTCCTGGATATTGTGTAACTGTCTCTTGATAGGATAACATAGTATTCCTGGATATTGTGTAACTGTCACTTGATAGGATAACATAGTATTCCTGGATATTGTGTAACTGTCTCTTGATAGGATAACATAGTATTCCTGGATATTGTGTAACTGTCACTTGATAGGATAACATAGTATTCCTGGATATTGTGTAACTGTCACTTGATAGGATAACATAGTATTCCTGGATATTGTGTAACTGTCACTTGATAGGATAACATTGTATTCCTGGATATTGTGTAACTGTCTCTTGATAGGATAACATAGTATTCCTGGATATTGTGTAACTGTCACTTGATAGGATAACATAGTATTCCTGGATATTGTGTAACTGTCTCTTGATAGGATAACATAGTATTCCTGGATATTGTGTAACTGTCACTTGATAGGATAACATTGTATTCCTGGATATTGTGTAACTGTCTCTTGATAGGGTAACATTTTATTCCTGGATATTGTGTAACTGTCACTTGATAGGATAACATAGTATTCCTGGATATTGTGTAACTGTCACTTGATAGGATAACATAGTATTCCTGGATATTGTGTAACTGTCACTTGATAGGATAACATAGTATTCCTGGATATTGTGTAACTGTCTCTTGATAGGATAACATAGTATTCCTGGATATTCTGTAACTGTCACTTGATAGGATAACATAGTATTCCTGGATATTGTGTAACTGTCTCTTGATAGGATAACATAGTATTCCTGGATATTCTGTAACTGTCTCTTGATAGGATAACATAGTATTCCTGGATATTCTGTAACTGTCACTTGATAGGATAACATTGTATTCCTGGATATTGTGTAACTGTCTCTTGATAGGATAACATAGTATTCCTGGATATTGTGTAACTGTCTCTTGATAGGATAACATAGTATTCCTGGATATTCTGTAACTGTCTCTTGATAGGATAACATAGTATTCCTGGATATTCTGTAACTGTCACTTGATAGGATAACATTGTATTCCTGGATATTGTGTAACTGTCTCTTGATAGGATAACATAGTATTCCTGGATATTGTGTAACTGTCTCTTGATAGGATAACATTGTATTCCTGGATATTGTGTAACTGTCACTTGATAGGATAACATTGTATTCCTGGATATTGTCTAACTGTCTCTTGATAGGATAACATTGTATTCCTGGATATTGTGTAACTGTCACTTGATAGGATAACATTGTATTCCTGGATATTGTGTAACTGTCACTTGATAGGATAACATTGTATTCCTGGATATTCTGTAACTGTCACTTGATAGGATAACATTGTATTCCTGGATATTCTGTAATTGTCACTTGATAGGATAACATTGTATTCCTGGATATTGTGTAACTGTCACTTGATAGGATAACATAGTATTCCTGGATATTGTGTAACTGTCTCTTGATAGGATAACATAGTATTCCTGGATATTGTGTAACTGTCACTTGATAGGATAACATTGTATTCCTGGATATTGTGTAACTGTCACTTGATAGGATAACATAGTATTCCTGGATATTGTGTAACTGTCTCTTGATAGGATAACATAGTATTCCTGGATATTCTGTAACTGTCACTTGATAGGATAACATAGTATTCCTGGATATTCTGTAACTGTCACTTGATAGGATAACATAGTATTCCTGGATATTGTGTAACTGTCACTTGATAGGATAACATTGTATTCCTGGATATTCTGTAACTGTCACTTGATAGGATAACATTGTATTCCTGGATATTGTGTAACTGTCACTTGATGGGATAACATTGTATTCCTGGATATTGTGTAACTGTCACTTGATAGGATAACATTGTATTCCTGGATATTGTGTAACTGTCACTTGATGGGATAACATTGTATTCCTGGATATTGTGTAACTGTCACTTGATAGGATAACATTGTATTCCTGGATATTGTGTAACGTTGACTTGATAGGATAACATAGTATTCCTGGATATTGTGTAACTGTCACTTGATGGGATAACATTGTATTCCTGGATATTGTGTAACTGTCTCTTGATAGGATAACATTGTATTCCTGGATATTGTGTAACTGTCACTTGATGGGATAACATAGTATTCCTGGATATTGTGTAACTGTCACTTGATAGGATTACATTGTATTCCTGGATATTGTGTAACTGTCACTTGATAGGATAACATAGTATTCCTGGATATTGTGTAACTGTCACTTGATAGGATAACATAGTATTCCTGGATATTCTGTAACTGTCACTTGATAGGATAACATTGTATTCCTGGATATTGTGTAACTGTCACTTGATGGGATAACATAGTATTCCTGGATATTGTGTAACTGTCTCTTGATAGGATAACATTGTATTCCTGGATATTGTGTAACTGTCACTTGATAGGATAACATTGTATTCCTGGATATTGTGTAACTGTCACTTGATAGGATAACATAGTATTCCTGGATATTGTGTAACTGTCTCTTGATAGGATAACATTGTATTCCTGGATATTGTGTAACTGTCTCTTGATAGGATAACATAGTATTCCTGGATATTGTGTAACTGTCACTTGATAGGATAACATAGTATTCCTGGATATTGTGTAACTGTCTCTTGATAGGATAACATAGTATTCCTGGATATTGTGTAACTGTCACTTGATAGGATAACATAGTATTCCTGGATATTGTGTAACTGTCTCTTGATAGGATAACATTGTATTCCTGGATATTGTGTAACTGTCACTTGATAGGATAACATAGTATTCCTGGATATTGTGTAACTGTCTCTTGATAGGATAACATAGTATTCCTGGATATTGTGTAACTGTCACTTGATAGGATAACATTGTATTCCTGGATATTGTGTAACTGTCACTTGATAGGATAACATTGTATTCCTGGATATTCTGTAACTGTCACTTGATAGGATAACATTGTATTCCTGGATATTGTGTCACTGTCTCTTGATAGGATAACATTGTATTCCTGGATATTGTGTAACTGTCACTTGATAGGATAACATTGTATTCCTGGATATTCTGTAACTGTCACTTGATAGGATAACATTGTATTCCTGGATATTCTGTAACTGTCACTTGATAGGATAACATTGTATTCCTGGATATTGTGTAACTGTCACTTGATAGGATAACATTGTATTCCTGGATATTGTGTAACTGTCACTTGATAGGATAACATAGTATTCCTGGATATTGTGTAACTGTCTCTTGATAGGATAACATAGTATTCCTGGATATTCTGTAACTGTCACTTGATAGGATAACATAGTATTCCTGGATATTCTGTAACTGTCACTTGATAGGATAACATAGTATTCCTGGATATTGTGTAACTGTCACTTGATAGGATAACATTGTATTCCTGGATATTCTGTAACTGTCACTTGATAGGATAACATTGTATTCCTGGATATTGTGTAACTGTCACTTGATAGGATAACATAGTATTCCTGGATATTCTGTAACTGTCACTTGATAGGATAACATAGTATTCCTGGATATTCTGTAACTGTCACTTGATAGGATAACATAGTATTCCTGGATATTCTGTAACTGTCTCTTGATAGGATAACATTGTATTCCTGGATATTGTGTAACTGTCTCTTGATAGGATAACATAGTATTCCTGGATATTCTGTAACTGTCACTTGATAGGATAACATAGTATTCCTGGATATTCTGTAACTGTCACTTGATAGGATAACATTGTATTCCTGGATATTGTGTAACTGTCTCTTGATAGGATAACATAGTATTCCTGGATATTCTGTAACTGTCACTTGATAGGATAACATTGTATTCCTGGATATTGTGTAACTGTCTCTTGATAGGATAACATTGTATTCCTGGATATTCTGTAACTGTCACTTGATAGGATAACATTGTATTCCTGGATATTGTGTAACTGTCTCTTGATAGGATAACATAGTATTCCTGGATATTCTGTAACTGTCACTTGATAGGATAACATAGTATTCCTGGATATTCTGTAACTGTCACTTGATAGGATAACATTGTATTCCTGGATATTGTGTAACTGTCACTTGATAGGATAACATAGTATTCCTGGATATTGTGTAACTGTCTCTTGATAGGATAACATAGTATTCCTGGATATTCTGTAACTGTCACTTGATAGGATAACATTGTATTCCTGGATATTCTGTAACTGTCACTTGATAGGATAACATTGTATTCCTGGATATTGTGTAACTGTCACTTGATAGGATAACATAGTATTCCTGGATATTGTGTAACTGTCTCTTGATAGGATAACATAGTATTCCTGGATATTGTGTAACTGTCACTTGATAGGATAACATTGTATTCCTGGATATTGTGTAACTGTCACTTGATAGGATAACATTGTATTCCTGGATATTGTGTAACTGTCACTTGATAGGATAACATTGTATTCCTGGATATTGTGTAACTGTCACTTGATAGGATAACATTGTATTCCTGGATATTGTGTAACTGTCACTTGATGGGATAACATAGTATTCCTGGATATTGTGTAACTGTCACTTGATAGGATAACATTGTATTCCTGGATATTGTGTAACTGTCACTTGATAGGATAACATTGTATTCCTGGATATTGTGTCACTGTCACTTGATAGGATAACATTGTATTCCTGGATATTGTGTAACAGTCACTTGATAGGATAACATTGTATTCCTGGATATTGTGTAACTGTCTCTTGATAGGATAACATTGTATTCCTGGATATTGTGTAACTGTCTCTTGATAGGATAACATTGTATTCCTGGATATTGTGTAACTGTCTCTTGATAGGATAACATTGTATTCCTGGATATTGTGTAACTGTCTCTTGATAGGATAACATTGTATTCCTGGATATTGTGTAACTGTCTCTTGATAGGATAACATTGTATTCCTGGATATTGTGTAACTGTCACTTGATAGGATAACATTGTATTCCTGGATATTGTGTAACTGTCACTTGATAGGATAACATTGTATTCCTGGATATTGTGTAACTGTCACTTGATAGGATAACATTGTATTCCTGGATATTGTGTAACTGTCACTTGATAGGATAACATTGTATTCCTGGATATTGTGTAACTGTCACTTGATAGGATAACATTGTATTCCTGGATATTGTGTAACTGTCTCTTGATAGGGTAACATTGTATTCCTGGATATTGTGTAACTGTCTCTTGATAGGATAACATTGTATTCCTGGATATTGTGTCACTGTCACTTGATAGGATAACATTGTATTCCTGGATATTGTGTCACTGTCACTTGATAGGGTAACATTGTATTCCTGGATATTGTGTAACTGTCTCTTGATAGGGTAACATTGTATTCCTGGATATTGTGTAACTGTCACTTGATAGGGGAACATTGTATTCCTGGATATTGTGTAACTGTCACTTGATAGGATAACATAGTATTCCTGGATATTGTGTAACTGTCTCTTGATAGGATAACATTGTATTCCTGGATATTGTGTAACTGTCACTTGATAGGGTAACATTGTATTCCTGGATATTGTGTAACTGTCACTTGATAGGATAACATAGTATTCCTGGATATTGTGTAACTGTCTCTTGATAGGATAACATTGTATTCCTGGATATTGTGTAACTGTCTCTTGATAGGATAACATTGTATTCCTGGATATTGTGTAACTGTCACTTGATAGGATAACATTGTATTCCTGGATATTGTGTAACTGTCTCTTGATAGGATAACATTGTATTCCTGGATATTGTGTAACTGTCACTTGATAGGATAACATAGTATTCCTGGATATTGTGTAACTGTCTCTTGATAGGATAACATTGTATTCCTGGATATTGTGTAACTGTCACTTGATAGGATAACATTGTATTCCTGGATATTGTGTAACTGTCTCTTGATAGGATAACATTGTATTCCTGGATATTGTGTAACTGTCACTTGATAGGATAACATTGTATTCCTGGATATTGTGTAACTGTCTCTTGATAGGGTAACATTGTATTCCTGGATATTGTGTAACTGTCACTTGATAGGGTAACATTGTATTCCTGGATATTGTGTAACTGTCTCTTGATAGGATAACATAGTATTCCTGGATATTGTGTAACTGTCTCTTGATAGGATAACATTGTATTCCTGGATATTGTGTAACTGTCACTTGATAGGATAACATAGTATTCCTGGATATTGTGTAACTGTCACTTGATAGGATAACATTGTATTCCTGGATATTGTGTAACTGTCTCTTGATAGGATACCATAGTATTCCTGGATATTCTGTAACTGTCACTTGATAGGATAACATAGTATTCCTGGATATTCTGTAACTGTCACTTGATAGGATAACATTGTATTCCTGGATATTGTGTAACTGTCACTTGATAGGATAACATAGTATTCCTGGATATTGTGTAACTGTCTCTTGATAGGATAACATAGTATTCCTGGATATTCTGTAACTGTCACTTGATAGGATAACATTGTATTCCTGGATATTGTGTAACTGTCACTTGATAGGATAACATAGTATTCCTGGATATTGTGTAACTGTCTCTTGATAGGATAACATAGTATTCCTGGATATTGTGTAACTGTCACTTGATAGGATAACATTGTATTCCTGGATATTGTGTAACTGTCACTTGATAGGATAACATTGTATTCCTGGATATTGTGTAACTGTCACTTGATAGGATAACATTGTATTCCTGGATATTGTGTAACTGTCACTTGATAGGATAACATTGTATTCCTGGATATTGTGTAACTGTCACTTGATGGGATAACATAGTATTCCTGGATATTGTGTAACTGTCACTTGATAGGATAACATTGTATTCCTGGATATTGTGTAACTGTCACTTGATAGGATAACATTGTATTCCTGGATATTGTGTCACTGTCACTTGATAGGATAACATTGTATTCCTGGATATTGTGTAACAGTCACTTGATAGGATAACATTGTATTCCTGGATATTGTGTAACTGTCTCTTGATAGGATAACATTGTATTCCTGGATATTGTGTAACTGTCTCTTGATAGGATAACATTGTATTCCTGGATATTGTGTAACTGTCTCTTGATAGGATAACATTGTATTCCTGGATATTGTGTAACTGTCTCTTGATAGGATAACATTGTATTCCTGGATATTGTGTAACTGTCTCTTGATAGGATAACATTGTATTCCTGGATATTGTGTAACTGTCACTTGATAGGATAACATTGTATTCCTGGATATTGTGTAACTGTCACTTGATAGGATAACATTGTATTCCTGGATATTGTGTAACTGTCACTTGATAGGATAACATTGTATTCCTGGATATTGTGTAACTGTCACTTGATAGGATAACATTGTATTCCTGGATATTGTGTAACTGTCACTTGATAGGATAACATTGTATTCCTGGATATTGTGTAACTGTCTCTTGATAGGGTAACATTGTATTCCTGGATATTGTGTAACTGTCTCTTGATAGGATAACATTGTATTCCTGGATATTGTGTCACTGTCACTTGATAGGATAACATTGTATTCCTGGATATTGTGTCAGTCACTTGATAGGGTAACATTGTATTCCTGGATATTGTGTAACTGTCTCTTGATAGGGTAACATTGTATTCCTGGATATTGTGTAACTGTCACTTGATAGGGTAACATTGTATTCCTGGATATTGTGTAACTGTCACTTGATAGGATAACATAGTATTCCTGGATATTGTGTAACTGTCTCTTGATAGGATAACATTGTATTCCTGGATATTGTGTAACTGTCACTTGATAGGGTAACATTGTATTCCTGGATATTGTGTAACTGTCACTTGATAGGATAACATAGTATTCCTGGATATTGTGTAACTGTCTCTTGATAGGATAACATTGTATTCCTGGATATTGTGTAACTGTCTCTTGATAGGATAACATTGTATTCCTGGATATTGTGTAACTGTCACTTGATAGGATAACATTGTATTCCTGGATATTGTGTAACTGTCTCTTGATAGGATAACATTGTATTCCTGGATATTGTGTAACTGTCACTTGATAGGATAACATAGTATTCCTGGATATTGTGTAACTGTCTCTTGATAGGATAACATTGTATTCCTGGATATTGTGTAACTGTCACTTGATAGGATAACATTGTATTCCTGGATATTGTGTAACTGTCTCTTGATAGGATAACATTGTATTCCTGGATATTGTGTAACTGTCACTTGATAGGATAACATTGTATTCCTGGATATTGTGTAACTGTCTCTTGATAGGGTAACATTGTATTCCTGGATATTGTGTAACTGTCACTTGATAGGGTAACATTGTATTCCTGGATATTGTGTAACTGTCTCTTGATAGGATAACATAGTATTCCTGGATATTGTGTAACTGTCTCTTGATAGGATAACATTGTATTCCTGGATATTGTGTAACTGTCACTTGATAGGATAACATAGTATTCCTGGATATTGTGTAACTGTCACTTGATAGGATAACATTGTATTCCTGGATATTGTGTAACTGTCACTTGATAGGATAACATAGTATTCCTGGATATTGTGTAACTGTCACTTGATAGGATAACATAGTATTCCTGGATATGCAGTATTTCCATATTATATATACACACATATATACACACATATATATAATTATCTTACTGTACTATATCTATACAAGTCTGTATCCAATAATGTTTGTAACCAGTGTAATGTTGTTTTGCAACAATTACCATTAAAATATATATATATATATATGACATGGAGGCACATGGCTTAGTGGTTAGAGCATTGGCCTTGCAATCGAAAGGTTGTGAGTTCAATTCTCAGACCGGGTGATGTGTTGTTTCCTTGAGCAAGACACTTTATTTCACGTTGCTCCAGTTTACTCAGCTGTAGAAATGAGATGATAGGGATTGGGGTCATTCCACTGCAATGTGGTTGTGGAGGTGTCATGGCAAAAAAAGCACCCAGCACTCACTGTAAATGAGGTTGGTCTTAGGAAGGGCATCCAGCTGTAGAAATCAAGCCGGAATCAGTTCCCGTCCCACCCTTGCAAGCAGGGAAATAGCGGGCGTAAAATGAAATGATGATGATGACCATTATCAGTTATACATATTTTGTGTTACTGGTAGTGATGGTGGTGGCTGGCTGTTGTTGTTGATGGTTGTGGTGGTGGTAATGGAGATGATGATAATGATGTTGGTGATGGTGAAGATGGCAATGACAAGAACATTGACATTCTCCAATATTTGAAGTAGTTGCCACCATGAAGTATTTTTCCAAGGATCCAACCATGAGCTAGTCCTGTTATTTTCTTGATGAGATAACCCTATAACACCTACCCTTAATACCTCTTGCAGCTTCCTAAAATATAAAATATTTCACTCTTATCGGAAGAAAGTAATAAAATTGAGAGCTTCAATGTTCTCTAAAGATTCTTTACATTTAAATAACATTATCGCATGTTAGAAATTTGGTCTGGTAGTTGTAGAATTATTGACATTTAATAAGAAATATATATCCTCGTATCTATCAATATCTATCTATATATGATAGTGGAGGCACATGGCTTAGTGGTTAGAACATTGGCCTTGCAATCGAAAGGTGGTGAGTTCAATTCTCAGACCGGATGATGTGTTGTTTCCTTGAGCAAGACACTTTATTTCACATTGCTCCAGTTTACTCAGCTGTAGAAATGAGATGATAGGGACTGGGGTCCCTATCATTCCACGGCAAAAAAAGCACCCAGCACTCACTGTAAATGAGGTTGGTGTTAGGAAGGGCATCCAGCTGTAGAAATCAAGCCAGAATCAGTTCCCGTCCCACCCTTGCAAGCAGGGAAAAGCGGACGTAAAATGATGATGATAATGATGATGATATATGCACACACATACATACATGTAGTGTATATTCATATATGTAACATATATATATTATATATACATGTTATATATTTATAATATATATATATCATCATCATTTAACGTCCATCTTCCTCGCAAGTTTGGTTGGGTGACCGTGTCTCACTTGTAATATATATATATATATATATATATATATATATATATATATATATATATATACACACACATCTCACATCCGTTTTAAATACAATTTCGTTCTGACGAATGATTTCAGACGTCTGTGCCAAGCTTGTTTGTCTTCGTGAAACCTTTGGTAAATGAAATAATTGTCTTATGTTGTTTATTACATAACTTAATATATATATATATATACATATATATATATATACATAACTTTATATATATATATATATATATATATATGTATTATTGTTATACTTTGGGAGGGTCATGCTGCCAACAAATTCAAAAATGATATATATGTATAATCACACACACACACACATGCACACATGTATATATATATATATATATATACATACACATATTTCTACACACACACACACACACACATATATATATATACAGTATATATAGAGAGAAATACACAGAGGTATGTGTTCAATTATAGGGGATAGAAAACCACCAGTGAAAACCATATTGTCTACAAAAGGAATGAAGGATACAGATCAATTAAAAGAATTAAAATGTAGAAGCCATTCGTTTATGACTATAACACCTGGACACGCGTTCTAGAGCATGGTTTGCCACAGATAAAGTGTAGATTCATACTGTTGATGGACCAACAGTAGGATGCACACTTCTAAAAATATATCAGATAACTAGTATAACACTTAGTGGAAAGAGAAACATGCGTGCTATATAGCCCATGGTGGTGTGAATGGACCAAATGACCGCTAAAAGCAGCAGCCGAGAACCATTCAACTTAAGAAGCTCTGCTTACATCATCCTCATCGTCATCAGCGTTTTACGTCTGGCATGGGTTAGACAGGTTGTTCTGTTGTGGGCAATGCCAGGTCGGGTGACCATGTTTTGCTCATACGGGAACTGATTTTAGCTTTCATTTCTACAGCTGGGTGCCCTTCCTAACACCAACCCCATTTACAGTGAGTGCTGGGTGCTTTTTTTCTGTGGCGCCTACATGACTACTTTACAGTATGGGCTGGGTGCTCTGTGTCGTGACAACTCCACAACCACTTTGGGAGGGTGTGGGAGCATATTGTCTATATGCTTCAGTTTCATCTTGTACAGAACTCAGATCTTCTCTATTACTGCGTAACGCCAGAGGTCTCGGTCGTGTGTCATCACCTTCGAGAGGTGCAATTCGGCAAGGTCTGCTTTTATCACCTCGTTCCAGGTCTTCTTGGGTCTCCCCCACTCCATGGCTTCCATCAACTTTTAGTACTCTCCACCTTTTTTTTTATGCAGCTGTCATCCTTCATATGCATCACATGTCCATACCAGCACAACCTCCTCTCCTCCACACAGCATTTGATTCCTCTTATGCCTAGTCTCTCTCACAATTGGTTTATGCTTTGCCGTTCACGTATATTACTATTACACATCCATCGGAGCATGCAGGCTTCATTTCTTTCTAATCTACACACATAAAGAAATGAATGAATCGGGATTCTATCTCTATTCCTACTCACTAACACTTTAGTTTTGGCTAAGCTTACTCTGACCTTTTGATTCCAAATTTTGTTTCCATAGATGGAACTTATTTTCAGTTCCTACTACATGATTTCAATTTAGCAGCATTTATCCAAACCCAAATACTAGGGCATCTGTATAGAGTCTTCAGAACAACAAGAAGCTGTCCATCAATCCCATACTCCTGCAGAACCTTCCACAGCAGGTCCCATGGAATGAGGTCTATGAAGCAAGCAAGCATACACCTCTTGCTAATATTCCCATGAGTTCTCAAAGACCTGCCACAGTGTGACTATTTGGTCAGTTGTGCTGCATCTGGGGTGAACAACAAGAAGCTGTCCATCAATCCCATACTCCTGCAGAACCTTCCACAGCAGGTCTCATGGAATGAGGTCTATGAAGCAAGCAAGCATACACCTCTTGCTAATATTCCCATGAGTTCTCAAAGACCTGCCACAGTGTGACTATTTGCTCAGTTGTGCTGCATCTGGGGTGAAAACCACACTGTTCATCAGCTAGCTTGGACTCAACAACAACCCATTTCTTTGCTAGACAGTTAGCATAGACTTTACCAAGGAGGCTTAATAAAGAGATCCCTCTATAATTGGAGCAATCTTTCTTGTCTCCCTTTTTGAAAATTAGGATTATCACTCCCAATTGCCATTGCTTAGGTGCCATTTCAGAGATCCAGATCACCCGTTGTGACCAGGTTTAGGAGATCAGCCAAATATTTTCTCCACTTTGCGAGGATGTGCCTCTCTGAAGAGAGGAGTACCCTAGATGCATTCCTGGTAGTAAGTAAGGAAGACTTCTTATTATAAAGTAAGTGGATGGTCTACAAGAAGACTCTCTGATCTGAAGTCAGATTACAGCTTAACTCCAAAGTCTTTCTTCAGTGAACACGTTGAAACTTATTCCTTTTGATGTACCACTCACATTGAATTTGAGATTTCATTGATTAAATAAAACTATTTAAAAAAATAGTAATTTATTTTGAAATATGAAAAAATTAAATGAATTTGTCACCAAGTGTTCAATTTGAAGATCAATAATGAAAATATTGAACTAAAATATTGAACAAATACTGTAAACATTTCCTTCTGTAATTTGTCCATGTAATGTCCCTTTTCTTGTTGCCCTTGTGGCGGTGGTGGTGGAGGAGGTGTTGGTGTTACAGTAGTTGTTGTTGTTGTTGGCTGTGGTGGTGGTGGTGGTGGTGGAGGAGGTGGTGTTACAGTACTTGTTGTTGCTGTTAATGTTGTTGTTGGCAAATGCAGAAATTGTTGTTGGTGTTATATTGTTTTGTTGATCAAGATTTGAGAAACACATCAAGAGTTTCCTATCAATGAAATGCAATCAAGGTTGGCAAAATGTTGAAGATTATCATCAAATACTGTGTGAGAATGTCCTAATAATATTTCTAGATCACAGTATTGTTATTTTCTAGAATGTGCCTCTGTCCATTCTTAGAGGTACCAACCTGTTTATATATCTTTTCAGAAATAGTTATAAATCACTCCAGTTGTGTCAGTTACAAATGGAATGATAGTCATATTCTCTAACTGCTATAATTATCTTTAGTTAACAACATTGAGAGACACATCTATTATTATCTTCTAGCAGGGGTTCTCAACCTTTTTTTCGCTGTGGACCACCAAAATAAGTAATTTTTTCTGTTGACCACCTAAACTTTAAAATCTTTTGTAATAGAACTGTTAGAGACATTCTAACCACATGCCCATAGTATCAGAGCTGTGAACTCGAAATTTTCAAATATAATGGACATGTGTGTAATTAAACAAAATATTATATTAGTTACATTTTTGTGAAATGGCTACAATTTTTTTATGGCTACGAATTCTCTGTGGACCACTAGAAATGCTATGTGGACCACCGGTGGTCCACCTGGACCACGTTGAGAATCACTGTTCTAGAACATACAGCTTTATAGGTAATGTCTCGATATCTTTACATAAATGGCTGTGAAAATGTCGTCATAGATATATTCCTCAACTGTCATTATTATAGAATTATTATAGTTATTAATTCAATAACTAGCAACATTTACCTCCATAGAATTACTATTTTCTATATATACATATGTCCATCTTTACAGGTAATATCTCAGCTTTACAGAAATAGTTATGTAGCATTTCAGATGTACAGATGAGGTTATAAACATATTCCCCTAACATTAATTTAGTAACTGGCGGCATTATAGAAATTAATTTGTTAGCAAACATTATATTTACCACCATAGTTTTACCATTTTCTAGATCATACATATGTCTATCTTTATAGGTATATCTCAATAGCTTTACAGAAATGGTTGTGTACTATTCCAGATGTACAAATTATAAATTGAATGATAGATACATTTCTTAATTTGCTATAATGTTTTTAGTTCAACAGCTAGGTTGGTGTAGTTCCTTAGATTACAGCTCATTTCTGCATGGTATTATTGTTATTTGATATTGTTACATGGATAATTTCTATGCCATTGTCATTTTTGTCAAGGTCAATGATATTTTGTTTTAATATGTTATCATGCGGTCTGTCTCTATACTACCACAGTATTTTCACACTGTCATTTTCTAAGGCAGGTGGAGGTTCATTTGAGTGCCTGAGAGATTTTTTGTTGTTTTTTAATTATCTTGAAATGACTGAAATTCAGTATAGAACATCTTTGATATATTACTGTGTGTATTTGGTTCAGAACAGGTACACTGTCTGAAGAGGTGACTAAAAGAATTGATGTTAGGAAGGGCATCTGTCTGTAAAACATTGCCTCAAAAAGGACCCTATAATGGTTGCAAAGCCTGGTATGTAGCCTGCAAAGTGAACTCCTGGTTTTAACAGGAAAAATGACCTTAAAAGACTTGTGTGTATGTGTGTGTGTGTGCGCGCGCATGTGTGTGTATGAAAAGATTCAGGATATACTGGGCATTCAGCTGTAGAAATCAAGCCAGAATCAGTTCCCATCCCACCCTTGCAAGCAGGGAAAAGCGGACGTAAAATGATGATGATATATACTCTTTTACTTGTTAACCTGTTCCAGCCGACTGGCTGAGACCATGTTGGAGCCCCACCATTATATATATATATATATATATATATATATATATATATATATATATATATATATATATATATATATATATATCATCATCATCATCATCATCATATGTCCCCTTTTCCCTGCTTATATATATATATTGTGTATCCATGTTGGCCATAAGAGTTGACTAAAAGGGCGACTGTACTATATGATTGGGTCCACAAGGCTAAACTTCAGCTTTTGCAGGGACAATAGCCTTAAAATAGTTGTTGTGTTGTCAAATATATTCCATGTGAATTTGTGTAGAGTTTCCTCATACATTGTGTTATATTTCTCCACACATGCAATACATGTCGCATGTGTGTGTGTACATGTGTATGTACGCATATATATGTGTGTGTGTGTGTGTGTGTGTGTGTGTGTGTGTGTGTGTGTGTGTATGTGTATATATATCTATGTGTATATATGTTTGAAAGTATGAATATATATTCTGGTTTTATTTTGTTTAAATTTCTCACCACAAAGGAAAAAAAAGCTTGTTTTTTACCCAATTTCAAAGAAAGAAAGAAAGAACCAAACCAGACTCTTTCATTGGAATTTAGATATCTAGGTACTGCTACATATATAGCCTTACCTAGATATCTAACTTGGTATAAGGTTCAATACAAAATGACTCGAAGAGGTAAAAATGTATCTTGTATTTTTAAAAATTAATTCTGATGAATTCAATCATTTGTTCATATAATTAATCATTAGTTAATTATGTTTTATGATCTGAAAGAAACAGGCGTTAATTAGAATATAATATAATAAACCCTTTAGTAAACCAGTCACATTTGGCCAGAATTCTCTCACCTCTTCCTGTTCAAACCAACTGTACCAGCTGCTCATACTGATGTTAAGGTGTTGTTCTCAACATAAATAATATCAAAATATCATAGATTCGATATTATATGAGATAATTATGTGAGGTAAAAAGTTTACCATGAAAATATAAAGTATATGTAGAGTATTGTAAATGGTAAAGGGTTAAGTCTTTGGACTTCTTCCCATTGTGTGTGTGTATATATATATATATATATATATATATATATATATATATATACACACAGACATACACATACACATATATATATATATAGAGAGAGAAAAGAAATAAGATTTTGCTTCAAGCATAGCTTTATACAAAAATGTATAGAAATTTCGTATTTTTAAAGAAACACGGTTTTAGGAAGCCGTAGTTATGCAAACAACGGGGGCTAATGCCCTCTGGTGGTGTTCAGCAGAAGCCAAGGGGACGACCGTCTATGTATTTCTGGCTTGACTGGCCTTCTTCAGGACAGTCCCTCCCACCCCTTGCTACTATATATATATATATATATATATAGATATGTCATCATCATCATCATTTTATGTCCGCTCTTCCCTGCTTGCAAGGGTGGGACGGGTCTTATTCAGCACAGCATCTCCCCACTTCTCACGGTCCTTCGTCATCTCCACCGTGAGCTTCAGCGATCTGAGGTCTGTTCTCACCACCTTCGCCCATGTTTTTCGTGGTCTACTTCTACCTCGTCTTCCTTCAACTGGCATTTCCTGGCACTTCTTCACCCATCGGTCATCCTCCATGCGCATCACATGTCCATACCACCTCAGTCTCCTCTCCCGTACACTACATTCTATCCCTCTCAGACACAGTTTCTCTCTCAACACATTTATGCTGGGTCGTTCACGCACATTGACACTGCACATCCAACGGAGCATGCTTGCCTCATTTCTCTCCAGCCGTCGCATATCCTCTGCAGTTGCTGCCCATGTCTCACTACCATACAACATCGCGCTCCTCACACAGGCATCATATAACCGGTCTTTCGTACGCAGGGAGAAACCCTTCTTCGTCAGCAGAGGAAGCAGCTCCGTAAACTTCTTCCAACCCGTCCTTATTCTAGATACTCTGGCCTCGAAACCCCCCCCTCCCATGCTAATCTGATCTCCTAGGTACCAGAAGCTATCCACCACTTCTATAGCACCCGCCTGCATTTGAAAAATGTGTCTATCAATGTGACTTCTACTGTCTAATTTCCCTGTACATCTACTGCATACATATTTCTCCCTACCTGTTAGTTTACCTGCTATCCTGCTACATCTCTTGTGTACCCAAGATCTGCATTGTGTGTATTTTATAGAATTTATGCCAGTTCCTTTTCTGCATATCGAACATGGCCATTTCCCTGACGGAATCAGTTTTGTCCTCTTTTCTACTCATCAACACTTTTGTCTTAGTTAGGTTCACTCTCAGTCCCCTTGCTTCCAACTGCTGTTTCCATAGCCAGAATTTATTCTCTAGCTCCTCTACTGATTCTGCTACAAGAACCAGATCGTCAGCAGCATAGAGAAGTTCCCATGAACAGCCAGTCTTAAACTCCTCTGTTATGGCTTGGAGGACTATAATGAACAAGAGCAGGCTGAGGACCGAACCTTGATGTACTCCTACTTGTATCTGGAATTCTTCACTAAACTCCATTCCTACCCTGACTTTACTGACAGTACTTCTGTACAAAGTTTGCACTGTCCTCACAAGCCATTCTTCAACACCTAGTTTTCTTAGGAACCACCAGACGACAGATCGGGGTACCCTATCAAAGGCCTTCTCTAGGTCAACAAAGGCTTATTTTTCTCTAAGAACCTCTCTTGTAATTGTCTCACCAAGAAGAGGGCATCTGTTGTACTCTTGCCAGGCACAAAACCAAACTGCATCTCATCTAGTTTGACCCTTTCTCTAATTAGTTGTGCTAATATCCTTTCTGCCACTTTCATAACCTGATCCATCAGTTTTATACCCCTATAATTGCTCCTCTCCAGAACATCCCCTTTACCTTTGTAGCAATTTATGAGAATACTGCGGCACCAGTCTTTGGGTATGACACCACCATATATAGTCTGATTGATGATGCATGCAACCAGCTTAGTGCCTATGTCCCCTGATGCCTTCAGCATCTCAGCAACTATTCCCGATGGTCCAGCAGCCTTACCATTTTTCATTTCCTTAATCATCTCCAACAACATCCTGATTTGCATTGACACACTGCCTTGCAATGTGGAACACCGCACACTTCTGATCTTCCCATCGCAGAACATTGGCAAACCTCCTACTCTCAGCCTCCCTGCGTGCTAAGTACACCTGATGTCTAGCTTCTCTCTTAGCGGTTGTATATTCTTCCCTACTCTCACCATTTTTCCAAGCCTCCCATGCTAGTCTTTTGTCTCTAATGGCCTTATCTACTGTGCTGTTCCACCACCAGGTCACTCTCTCTCTGGTTGGAGCTCTGCTCCAGCCACAAGTTTCATCAGTAGCCTGCAGTCAGTTGTCACGTAAGAAATTCCAGTTATTATCTACGTCATACGTCTCTAAATCGTCTTCTTTTTCGTCATACATATGTTGAAGTGTATGCCTTGGTATTAGACACTATCTGCCTGTCCCGCTGCCTAACTAGTAAGAAGTCAATCTGGCTTATGTGCTCGCCAGATTTGTAAGTTATTAGGTGGTTGGCAGGTTTCTTGAAGTTTGTGTTGCAAATAGTCAGTGTACTTGCATCACAAAATTCATATATATACATATATAGTCCACACTAAAGTGGTCATGTAGGTGTCGCAACAAAAAGCACCCAGTCCACACTGTAAAGTGAACGTGTAGGATACACAGTAAAAAAAGCTGCCAATCCACACTGTAAATGTGGTTGGTGTTTGGAAGGGCATCCTGCCGTAGAAAACCTGCCAGATACAGTTCTGTATAAACGAGACACAGTCACCTGACTCAACTTGCCTTAAGTGGGACAAACCTGTCTAACCCATACTAGTATGGAAGATAGACGTTAAATGATGATGATGATATATAATATTTGTTGGTGACACAAGAGAAAATGCACCCAGTCCGTCCTGTAAGGGTGTTGTTTTGTTGACACAAGAGAAACAATGTGCTCAGTCCATCGTGTAAGGTGGTCATGCTGGTGCAGGACAAAAAACATTCAATCCACCTTATTAGATGGTGATTGGGAGCCAAGATAAGCAGCACCCAGTCCACTCTGTAACATGGTGTAAAGAAGGGCATTCAGCCATAACCAGATAGCCATAATACAGTTCCTTATGAGCAAAACCTGGTCACTTGTCACCTGACTTGTATCATAACTCTACAACATATCCAAACATTGCAAGCATGGATAATAGACATTAAACAATGATGATGATGATGATGATGATGATGACAACAGTGATAGTGATGTTGGTGATGGTGACGGTGGTGATGGCGGTGATGGTGGTGATGGTGATGATGACAACAACGGTGATGGTGATGGTGATGATGATGATGACGACGATGATGGTTATAGTGATGATGGTGGTGGTGGTGGTGATGATGGTGGTGGTGATGACGATGATGATGATGACAATGACAACGACAACGATGTCGTCATCGTCTAAATATCTATATATATATATATATATATATATATATATATATATATATATATGTATATATATTTATGTACGTTATTCCGGGTTGAATCGGAGGTAACCACAGTAAGTAAGGTACTCAATACATTGCAGAGTATAAAAGTTTTAATATAGATGAGATTCTACAGGACTAGAACTGTTTCATTCTTTAGAAATCATCAGGAATCTGGGTAACAAAAAATAAATATGGTATTTATTAGGTTTCTTCAGGGGGTAGGAGAGAGTGGGATGGGTAGAGGTCATTGGTTGATAGAAAAGGGAATTCATTAAAAGCTAATCCTTTAAAGCTATAATTTATATTTAGAATATATATATATATATATATATATATATATATATATATATGTGTGTGTTTGTGTGTGTGTGTGTGTGTGAGTGTGTGTGGAAATTGAATGGAATTAGTAAGTTTCACTTGTAATTGCAGGATATTTTACATATAATTTAATTTTGTTTGCCAAACAACTAGTTAGGGCATTATTTACTGGCAACCCTCTCTCGAGACAGATAGATAGATAGGTAGAAACATAGATGGGTATATATATATATATATAACATCATCATCGTCATCATCATCATTTTACGTCCGCTTTTCCCTGCTTGCAAGGGTGGGACGGGAACTGATTCTGGCTTGATTTCTACAGTTGGATGCCATTCCTAACACCAACCTCATTCACAGTGAGTGCTGGGTGCTTTTTTGCCGTGGCACCTCCACGTCCACTTTACAGTGAGTGCTGGGTGCTTTTTTGCCGTGGCACCTAGACGTCCACTTTACAGTGTGGGCTGGGTGCTTTTTTGCCGTGGCACCTCCACAACCACTTTACAGTGGAATGATAGGGACCCCAGTCCTATCATCTCATTTCTACAGCTGAGTAAACTGGAGCAATGTGAAATAAAGTGTCTTGCTCAAGTAAACAACACATCACCCGGTCTGAGAATTGAACTCACAACCTTTTGATTGCAAGGCTAATGCTCTAACCACTAAGCCATGTGCCTCTCTCTCTCCCTCTCTCTCTCTCTCTCTCTCAATATATATATATATATATATCATAAATCATGTCCTTAGAATCACTAGATAAAATATATACCATTTCCTCTCCCAATTAGCATAATTAACCATATAAAAAATCAATTAGACTAAGCTATAAGAATAAAGGCTCCTATGAAGAAATTTTCGACAAATAACCGCAAGCGGCCTCTTCGCGGTGGCTCTAACTGGATTACCTATAACAATATTTGTTATCCCTTATATATATATATATATATATATATATATATATTATTATTATTATGTAATAAACAACATAAGGCAATTATTCCATTTACCAGTGGTTTCTTAAAAGCAAAAGGTTTTGCTTTCAATCCTCAGAATGAAAAATCCTGGTTTGTTTATTGAATATGGATTCTATTGAATATGGATTCAGGTTTTTAGAATCCATATTCAATAAACAAACCAGGATTTTTCATTCTGAGGATTGAAAGCAAAACCTTTTGCTTTTAAGAAACCACTGGTAAATGGAATAATTGCCTTATGTTGTTTATTACATAATAATAATAATTAAGCTCTGTTGCATACATAGAGCACTCTTTTTTCCTGGACTTTTCCGATGGAATTACTTCATTTATATATATATCTATATATATATATAAGGGATAGCAAATATTGTTATAGGTAATCCAGTTAGAGGTTATGAAAACTTTGTATTATGGATAGTTTTAACGTACAGTGTTGTTTGACTCAACAAGGGGTTTATGAGTTATCTCCGATGATCTGGTTAAGCTAACAACGTAATGGCTGTGAAGTAACAAGCCAGGCAGCCGAAAAATCGGCCAAGCTAAACAGGTTAACAAAAATTTTTTTACCTGAACCTTCCTGGGACTTGGTGGTAAAATCCAGTGGGAGGTTTCTGTGACTCCTAAATCAAGTATAATGTCTGCTTTCGTTGTAAGCTTTTGGTATAATAATCGAACAAGGTAGACACTTTGTCAACAGGTTTTTGCTCTCAACCGCCTACGGGTTCAAATGAAGCATTAGTGAAGCCACTACCTCAAGGGGTTACTTTGCAAAGGAGGTAATCCCTGCTTTTGGCGGATGTATTCAAAATGTGTAAAGGAATTGCAAAAAATAGCAAAAAACAGCACAAATCGAAGTAGGCTCTTGACCGGTTTGTTTTTAAATAAACTTAAGCAATTAATCAGTCAATAGAATTGTCTAATTGAATTAACTAATTATTTGCTAGGCCCAGGAGATAGATAGATATATTTCTTTATTAGCCACAAGGGCGCAACAAGAAAAGGGGACAATACAAAGACACATGCCGGGGATTTTACATACATTCGTGTAAAAATATTATTAAAACAAACAAATTTAACAATTGAAATCCCCAATAGGGGGGAGGCGCCACAAATGGGTTGTTTAATACCCTGTCGATAGAAGAACCCTCAACTTCAGGAGCGTGTTGTGCAAGTGGCTCCTTTCTTCCTTTTGCTCTCTTCTTCAACTTACAGGTTTATATACTCGGGCCATTTTTGCCACAATCACCCACCTTTCAGTAAATTTACTGGGGTGCAGTGCCTCTCTCTCCACTCTGATTCTCCTTCTAAAATGGATAGATGATAGATAGATATATAAATAGATAGATAGACAGACAGATATGTAGATAGGTAGATAGATAGGCAGACTGGCTGGCTGGCAGATTTATCTATTTATCTGTCCATCTATCTATCCACAGTTACATTTGCACACACACACATGCATACACACACACATACATACACACATATGCACACAACACATATATGCACATACAAACATATGTATGTATATATATGTATGTGTATTTATATATTTATAAGTTATATAAGTACTTCTATTTTTGTATGTTGCGGCTTCATTTATTGGGTCTAATTTTGTTCCCTAAGAAATATAAAACATAAACCCCCCTCCTATTACATAGTAGGTAATGAAGTTTAGGTTAAGAGGCTTAAATTACTTAAGTATTAATACTCGAGGGGCTTACCAAAATAAAAGTCAGTTTACAGGTAATTGGTGATCTAGGTTAAGTTTTTACTTGGAATAAAGAGATTAAGAGCATGGCATGTGACCTACTTTATTAACAGCACTATTTCATTATTACAATATTACTCTTTCATTGTTGTTGTTGCTTTCTCTATTTTTATTCCAACATATTTTGTTTTCTTTCCTATCATATCTAAACCTTTGTTGTTGTTGTTACTGTTGCTGTTGTTGAGGTAGTGGTATTGTTACTGGAGGTAGTGGTAGTGGTAGTGTTGATGGAGGTAGTGTAGTGGTAGTGTTGATGGAGGTAGTGTAGTGGTAGTGGTAGTGTTGATGGAGGTAGTGTAGTGGTAGTGTTGATGGAGGTAGTGTAGTGGTAGTGTTGATGGAGGTAGTGTAGTGGTAGTGTTGATGGAGGTAGTGTAGTGGTAGTGGTAGTGTTGATGGAGGTAGTGTAGTGGTAGTGTTGATGGAGGTAGTGTAGTGGTAGTGTTGATGGAGGTAGTGTAGTGGTAGTGTTGATGGAGGTAGTGTAGTGGTAGTGTTGATGGAGGTAGTGTAGTGGTAGTGGTAGTGTTGATGGAGGTAGTGTAGTGGTAGTGTTGATGGAGGTAGTGTAGTGGTAGTGTTGATGGAGGTAGTGTAGTGGTAGTGGTAGTGTTAATGGAGGTAGTGTAGTGGTAGTGTTGATGGAGGTAGTGTAGTGGTAGTGTTGATGGAGGTAGTGTAGTGGTAGTGGTAGTGTTGATGGAGGTAGTGTAGTGGTAGTGTTGATGGAGGTAGTGGTAGTGGTAGTGTTGATGGAGGTAGTGTAGTGGTAGTGGTAGTGTTGATGGAGGTAGTGTAGTGGTAGTGTTGATGGAGGTAGTGGTAGTGGTAGTGTTGATGGAGGTAGTGTAGTGGTAGTGTTGATGGAGGTAGTGGTAGTGTTGATGGAGGTAGTGTAGTGGTAGTGTTGATGGAGGTAGTGGTAGTGGTAGTGTTGATGGAGGTAGTGTAGTGGTAGTGGTAGTGTTGATGGAGGTAGTGTAGTGGTAGTGGTAGTGTTGATGGAGGTAGTGTAGTGGTAGTGGTAGTGTTGATGGAGGTAGTGTAGTGGTAGTGTTGATGTTGTTATGGATTGGCAGCGTTCTTAGAGTATCAGCTAAATGCTTAACAGTATTTCTTTATATTCTGAGTTCAAATCTTGCCAAGATGAACTTTGCCTTTCATCTTACTGGCATCAATTTAATCAACTTTCCCCTCCCCCAAAATTACAGGCCTTCTGCCAATGTTAGGAAGAATTATTATCATGTTTTGCTGTAAGGGCGGTGGATTGGCAGTATCGGTCGAGAGTCAGACACCATGCTTTGCAGCAAAGAGTTACGGTCCTTTACGGTCTGAGTTCAAATCCCACCGAGGTTAACTTTGCCTTTCATCCTTACAGGGTTGATAAAATAAAGCATCAGTAATGTACTGGGGTCGTTTTAATCGACCTTCCCCTCCCCCTAAATTACTGGCCTAGAAATCATTATCATGCTTTGTTGTATTTTGTTCCATCCAGCACTTTACATTCTGAGTTCAAATCCCACTGAATTCAGCTTTACCTTTCTTCCTTCAGGGGCTGTAAATTAAAGTACCAGTCATGTACTGAAGTTGATTTAATCAAATTTAACCCCTCTTTCCAATTGCTGATATTGTACCTAAATTAGTCTTATTTTCATTGCATGCTGTCACTACATTACCGAGTACATCTCTACGTACCTTGGGTAGTGTTGTTGTTTCTATTGAGTGTATTTTGTAATATGTGTTAAGTACCTGGTAGAGCTATTGTTTGTATGTTGTATGTATTTGTATGTCTGTTTCATCACTACCTATTATTGTAGGGATTGTGGCTGTGTTTACCATCCACATTCTCGTGATTTCTATCTCCAAATCTTTATATTTGGATAATTTCTCTATTTCTTTGTGATGCCTTTCTTGAGACAAGAATTCAACATCTCTGAGAAGAACTGTTTAGAACTGTTGAAGGTTGTTCCTGATTAATGGAAATGTTTGAAAGTCGGAGAAGAAAACCATTATTATTGCAGTGGAATATATTTTTGTTGATTGAATTATAGTTAACCCTGGAACTGAATTTAACAGAGGTTCTAACATAAAATTAAAGTGGAAGGTTTTGGGATAAATATATGCACTTTAACTCTTTCATTACCATATTTAATTATGAAAGACACTGCCTATGGTCTTTAAATAATTTCGAAAATAGTCAAGAATTTGGAAGGATTTAGTAATACAGGTAAAATTCCGTTATAACAAATACCATTATAAGGAATTTTTCAGTATAACAACATTTTTTCTGTCCCTGAGGTAATAACAAATAAACGCTTGTTTTGTTTCAGTCGATCTCGTTATAAAGAATTTTTCTTTACAACAAATTGTTTTTATACCCCATGAATTTCATTATAACGGAATTTTACTGTATAACTAACTTTCTCATTATTTATTTAGTGTTTGGGTCATAATTATATATATTATATAAATATACACATTTTTAAGTAAACAGTTTTATATATTAGAACCAGGGACAATTTCAAGGAGCAGTCCACACTGTAAATATGGTTGGCATTTGGAAGGGCATCCAGTGATAGAAACCAAGGGTTTAATCTTATCTTTTGAATTATTACAAAGAGGATCCTTCAGTTGTCTCAAAGACACAAAAACCTTCCTTGTGTTGGTGATCGACTGTATCAACCCAGTTCACTCTGTAAAGTTGTTGGTAATAGGAAGAACAACCAGATGTAGAAAATGTACCAAACAAAGGGTCAGGAGGACTCTTTGTCAAAGATGTGACACACTTTCTTGTGCTTGTGTCCAGATAAAATGTACTTGATAAAGTACAGGAACATATGTAAATGAGATGTAGGGTCATCTGAGAGGTCCATAGCTGTACTTGAGTGCTGACTCAATTTATGAAGTTCCGTTCAACCTTTTCTAGCAGGGAAGACAGGCATTAAATGATGATGATGATGGTTACCTTAGCATTTACCATTATTTGATTGTATTTCAATGGAACTATGTCTCTGACAATTGAGGATAAGGTGGTAGTATACACCATGCTTTCACCAAGTGTTTTAGTCTCGAGCAGATATAGACACCTTCTTTTTACATGCCTGCCTTTCATCTGTTGAAACATCCAGGATGACAGCTGGAAGGAGAGAAAGCTGCCCCACCCTTTCTTTAACAACACCAAAAGGATGTGACTGACAGATAGTATCAGTAATGGAAAGACCAATAGAAACATTGTTTCTTTGGTCTGATCTGATGATCAGCTCCTTTCTACTGCCAGGAGTTGTGACTGACAGATAGTATCAGTAATGGAAAGACTAATAGAAACATTGTTTATTTGGTCTGATCTGATGATCAGTTCCTTTCTACTGCCAGGAGTTGTGACTGACAGATAGTATCAGTAATGGAAAGACCAATAGAAACATTGTTTCTTTGGTCTGATCTGATGATCAGCTCCTTTCTTCTGCCAGGAGTTGTACCTGACAGATAGTATCAGTAATGGAAAGACCAATAGAAACATTGTTTCTTTGGTCTGATCTGATGATCAGCTCCTTTCTTCTGCCAGGAGTTGTGACTGACAGATAGTATCAGTAATGGAAAGACCAATAGAAACATTGTTTCTTTGGTCTGATCTGATGATCAGCTCCTTTCTACTGCCAGGAGTTGTGACTGACAGATAGTATCAGTAATGGAAAGACCAATAGAAACATTGTTTCTTTGGTCTGATCTGATGATCAGCTCCTTTCTTCTGCCAGGAGTTGTGACTGACAGATAGTATCAGTAATGGAAAGACCAATAGAAACATTGTTTCTTTGGTCTGATCTGATGATCAGCTCCTTTCTACTGCCAGGAGTTGTGACTGACAGATAGTATCAGTAATGGAAAGACCAATAGAAACATTGTTTCTTTGGTCTGATCTGATGATCAGCTCCTTTCTTCTGCCAGGAGTTGTACCTGACAGATAGTATCAGTAATGGAAAGACCAATGGAAACATTGTTTCTTTGGTCTGATCTGATGATCAGCTCCTTTCTACTGCCAGGAGTTGTGACTGACAGATAGTATCAGTAATGGAAAGACCAATAGAAACATTGTTTCTTTAGTCTGATCTGATGATCAGCTCCTTTCTTCTGCCAGGAGTTGTACCTGACAGATAGTATCAGTAATGGAAAGACCAATGGAAACATTGTTTCTTTGGTCTGATCTGATGATCAGCTCCTTTCTACTGCCAGGAGTTGTGACTGACAGATAGTATCAGTAATGGACAGACTAATGGAAACAGTGTTTCTTTGGTCTGATCTGATGATCAGCTCCTTTCTACTGCCAGGAGTTGTGACTGACAGATAGTATCAGTAATGGAAAGACTAAAGGAAACATTGTTTCTTTGGTCTGATCTGATGATCAGCTCCTTTCTACTGCCAGGAGTTGTGACTGACAGATAGTATCAGTAATGGAAAGACCAATAGAAACAGTGTTTCTTTGGTCTGATCTGATGATCAGTTCCTTTCTACTGCCAGGAGTTGTGACTGACAGATAGTATCAGTAATGGAAAGACTAAAGGAAACATTGTTTCTTTGGTCTGATCTGATGATCAGCTCCTTTCTACTGCCAGGAGTTGTGACTGACAGATAGTATCAGTAATGGAAAGACCAATGGAAACATTGTTTCTTTGGTCTGATCTGATGATCAGTTCCTTTCTACTGCCAGGAGTTGTGACTGACAGATAGTATCAGTAATGGAAAGACCAATAGAAACATTGTTTCTTTGGTCTGATCTGATGATCAGCTCCTTTCTACTGCCAGGAGTTGTACCTGACAGATAGTATCAGTAATGGAAAGACCAATGGAAACATTGTTTCTTTGGTCTGATCTGATGATCAACTCCTTTCTACTGCCAGGAGTTGTGACTGACAGATAGTATCAGTAATGGAAAGACCAATAGAAACATTGTTTCTTTGGTCTGATCTGATGATCAGCTCCTTTCTACTGCCAGGAGTTGTACCTGACAGATAGTATCAGTAATGGAAAGACCAATGGAAACATTGTTTCTTTGGTCTGATCTGATGATCAGCTCCTTTCTACTGCCAGGAGTTGTGACAGACAGATAGTATCAGTAATAGAAAGACCAATGGAAACATTGCTTCTTTGGTCTGATCTGATGATCAGCTCCTTTCTACTGCCAGGAGTTGTGACTGACAGATAGTATCAGTAATGGAAAGACTAAAGGAAACATTGTTTCTTTGGTCTGATCTGATGATCAGCTCCTTTCTTCTGCCAGGAGTTGTGACTGACAGATAGTATCAGTAATGGAAAGACCAATGGAAACATTGTTTCTTTGGTCTGATCTGATGATCAGTTCCTTTCTACTGCCAGGAGTTGTGACTGACAGATAGTATCAGTAATGGAAAGACCAATAGAAACAGTGTTTCTTTGGTCTGATCTGATGATCAGTTCCTTTCTACTGCCAGGAGTTGTGACTGACAGATAGTATCAGTAATGGAAAGACCAATGGAAACATTGTTTCTTTGGTCTGATCTGATGATCAGCTCCTTTCTACTGCCAGGAGTTGTGACTGACAGATAGTATCAGTAATGGAAAGACTAAAGGAAACATAGTTTCTTTGGTCTGATCTGATGATCAGCTCCTTTCTTCTGCCAGGAGTTGTGACTGACAGATAGTATCAGTAATGGAAAGACCAATGGAAACATTGTTTCTTTGGTCTGATCTG
>OZ024744.1:109023886-109073886 GCA_964016885.1 Eledone cirrhosa
GAAATGAGATGATAGGGACTGGTGTCCATATCATTCCACTGCAAAGTGGTCGTGCAGGTGCCACGGCAAAAAAGCACCCAGCACTCACTGTAAATGAGGTTGGTGTTAGGAAGGGCATCCAGCTGTAGAAATCAAGCCAGCATCAGTTCCCGTCCCACCCTTGCAAGCAGGGAAAAGTGGACGTCAAATGAAATGATGATGATGATGATGATGATGATATATATATACACACACACACATACATGTACATATACATACTTGTTGTGACTGTAGAACAATGAATAAATGTATTGTTCATTTAACACAAAACTTTGAATTATAATTTGTGTTTCTGTATCTGTTTTCCAGGTCAGAATAACTGTTGACATTTGTAATTAGCTAAATCTGAGCTGTCAACTTTACTCCACAACAGATTATACTAAAGTTACATTTCAGTTCTAAGCATGACTTCCATAATACAATAAAAGATCATAGTTGGCGTGTTGGAACTAAACTAAAAAAAAAGGTAGAGAGGGTCTGTCATAAAGAAATGCCTTGTTCATTTAATTAGAATTGTAGGACTTGCTAGCAATTGTGGTAGTGGTCGTGATATTATCATCATCCTTTTTAGATCTGCTTTTCCATGCTTGTATAGGTTGGATAGGTCTTTTCCTACACAGCCTTCATCTACTTGATGGATTCTTTCATCATCTCCTCTATGAGGTTTGGCATTTAGATATCTTGTTTTGTTACTTTTGCACAGATATGGTTTATATTCATCTATCTAGAGCTTCCTTGAAAAAAATACCTGATGGTATGCCCATATTACCAGTCTGACTAAACCTTCATGCTTACCATACCCTACCTCAATGTGAGTCTGTCTGTAACTTTGTGGTTAGGGTGTTTGGTTCAAGATTGTAAGGTTCTTAGTTCAGACCTGAGTAAATATGCAGCATCCATCAGGGTATATTTTCTCAAGGTACCTCCTCGATTTTAGTGATATCAACCATTTATATGATACAAAATAACACAAAACAAAAGATATATAAATAAATAAATAAATAAATGATTGAATAAATAAGAGAATAAATGAGGTTGTGGGGCAGTACTTATATTCAAGGTCAATATTTTGCCAATTTTCATTAATTTCAAAATTCTATGTAAATAAGGTGCTAAAATATTTTCACTTTGGAGGTGAAATTGGTAAAAATGATGACGTAACGGATTTGTGAAACAAAAACTATTCTCTAAATGTCACCTAAAACATTTTATATATCAAAATATTAAAACTTCATAAATATATTCTCCACTCATGAGAATTTCAAAATCACACCATCTAAACATAATGTGTTGATTTCCTTCCTTGGCTTATAAACAGGGCTTATATTTCTGCCTATTTCTCAGACATAAAATAGGGAGTCAGCTTAAGTAAACTGAACAATAAAACATGGAAACATCATTAGCAGATGTTTGTTGGTGCAAGAAGGCATACGACTATGTAATGAAGTTTTTACAATTGAGATTGACTCCTATGGAATCCAATGGAAAATCAGGAAAAATCAATCGGACTGACAGACAGGCTGACTAGTAAGCACTGAGACAGGCTGACTAGTAAGCACGGAGACAGGCAGGTAGCAACTCTATAAACCCAGTCAGTCAGTGCAGTACAGACTTCAATATAATATGTGTATGTGATAACTGGGAGTGAGAGATACAGGAAGAGAAGTGGTAGGAGGACAGTGTGTCTTTAAAATTTAACAGCCTTTATTGATTTAGCAGAAAATATCTAAAAATAGCTTTGTTAATTCAAATGTTTGTAGTATCTTTAAGGTCAACACTAAGAGAGAAAGAAAGAAAACTACAGACAAAAATGTGAACTTTTCCCCCTAAATATGTATGGGAAAATTATTTTTCCCCCATATTCTTATTGTTCTTCTTAATATGTAATTTAATTTCATTATACACTTCTGGTGGATTGGCAGTATCGGTAGAGGGTCGGACGCCATGCTTTCCAGCATAGTTACGTCCCTTTACGATCTGAGTTCAAATCCCGCCGAGGTTGACTTTGCCTTTCATCCTTACGGGATCGATAAAATAAAGTACCAGTAATGCACTGGGTAATTGCTGGCCTTGTGCCTAAAGTAGAAACAATTATACACTCCTGTCATATGAAGAAGACTACAAGCTGAAACCGGTACAAATAATGCAGGAATTCCTATTTTGTAAATAAATGTTTTGCTGTTATTCTGAGAGAAAATCTCTTTAGCGTTTTCTACTGTTTTTTTCTCTTTTACTATTTCATATATATCAACTCATGTGTCACTTCTCTACACTCTCTCTCCCCTCTCTCCCCCCTCTCTCTCTCTCTCTCTCTATCTCTCATATATATATATATATATATATATATATATATATATATATATATATATATATATAGTAGCTTAAAATGGAATGGGAATAAGAAAAAAAGCAAGAGCGGGGAGGGGGGAGTTTGCCTCGTCAGTTGTCTACTGGGGGTCTCGGATATTTCTACGCTTTAAAGACAAGGGCGTCAATAACTGAATAAGTTATTGAGAAAACGGAGGAGGGAGGGAAGGAAAACAAAAGGAAAGAAAAGAAAAAAACAGCAAAAAAAAAACAACAAACCAAGCAATGAGCGAGCAACTTAAGGTAATAAAATCCAAGAGGCCAGCAAATTACCCCAGTGTATTACTGGTAATGCATGCATAAATGTGTGGTTGAGAAATTCACTTCACAACCAAGTGGTTCTATGTTGAAAACCACTACATGCCACCTTCAGCAAATCTTTTCTACTGTAGCCTTGGGTTGATCAATCCTTTGTGAGTGGAATTTGGTAGACTGAAATTGCAGAATCTGGTGTGTGTATGTGAGTCTGTGTTTATGTCCATAATTTAGCAGTTTAACCAAGAGATCAGTCAAAAATGTAGCAGACTTTTTAAAAAAATGTGTTTGTACGTTTATTGTGTATGTGTGTGTATGTGTGAATATTTACTCTACTCCATGTATTAAGGACACATGGTTTTGTAGCACTATTGTAACCAATACTGCACACTTACACACACACACACATATACATACACACACACATACACACACACATTTTTTTTCTCCATTTTAGAAATTGTTGTTTAGCCTCTGGTCAGTCCCGATCCATCAAACATATGATCAAAGATGTTCCAACTGTGACCATCACATTTGTTATTTAGCTACAGTATATCTAGAACTATATTGTCCTTCTTTGTTGTTGTTTAGCCCCAGGTTAGACATGGTTAAACAGACACAATCAATAAGCCATTCCAGCTATAGCAACTCTATGTTTAAAATATTTTACATCTAGGATTATTATATTACATATTTAACCCTTTAGCATTCACATTATTCTATATATACTATTATATTTTCATGGTAAAGGCTTTACCTCGCATAATTATCTCACATACTCTATATATACTATTATATTTTCATGGTAAAGGCTTTACCTCGCATAATTATCTCACATACTCTATATATACTATTATATTTTCATGGTAAAGGCTTTACCTCGCATAATTATCTCACATACTCTATATATACTATTATATTTTCATGGTAAAGGCTTTACCTCGCATAATTATCTCACATACTCTATATATACTATTATATTTTCATGGTAAAGGCTTTACCTCGCATAATTATTTCACATACTCTATATATTTTCATGGTAAAGGCTTTACCTCGCATAATTATCTCACATAATACCGAATCTATGAGATTTTGAAAGTATTTATTTTGAGAACAATACCTTAACATCAGTTTGAGTGACCAGTTACAGCCAGTTTCAACAGAAAGAGGTAGAGAATTCTGGCCGGTTTTGGCTGGTTTGAACATTCAAAGTGTTATGTTGTGACTTCAGAGCTATTTCCTTTCTCTTTCTAGCTGATCATGTAACCACATAAAAACAGTTTTGTTCAATGATAGTGAAGTACATGTTAGTAGTATGAGGTATAAAAATAGAAATTTAAATAGATTTACATGAGTTCCATGTAATCAATACATTTCTATTGAACCTTTCTGACTTCAGTAACATGGTAAAAATAGCAGCCAGATCTCCCTCATATCACATCCTATTGTCACAATACAATGCTGGTAAAGGTTAGGTTACTCAGCTTGTTAGAAATAGCAGCCAGATCTCCCTCATATCACATCCTACTGTCACAATACAATGCTGGTAAGGGTTAAGTTACTCAGCTTGTTAGAAATAGCAGCCAGATCTCCCTCATATCACATCCTACTGTCACAATACAATGCTGGTAAGGGTTAAGTTACTCAGCTTGTTAGAAATAGCAGCCAGATCTCCCTCATATCACATCCTACTGTCACAATACAATGCTGGTAAAGGTTAGGTTACTCAGCTTGTTAGAAATAGCAGCCAGATCTCCCTCATATCACATCCTACTGTCACAATACAATGCTGGTAAAGGTTAGGTTACTCAGCTTGTTAGAAATGGCAGCCAGATCTCCCTCATATCACATCCTACTGTCACAATACAATGCTGGTAAGGGTTAGGTTACTCAGCTTGTTAGAAATAGCAGCCAGATCTCCCTCATATCACATCCTACTGTCACAATACAATGCTGGTAAGGGTTAGGTTACTCAGCTTGTTAGAAATAGCAGCCAGATCTCCCTCATATCACATCCTACTGTCACAATACAATGCTGGTAAGGGTTAGGTTACTCAGCTTGTTAGAAATAGCAGCCAGATCTCCCTCATATCACATCCTACTGTCACAATACAATGCTGGTAAGGGTTAAGTTACTCAGCTTGTTAGAAATAGCAGCCAGATCTCCCTCATATCACATCCTACTGTCACAATACAATGCTGGTAAGGGTTAAGTTACTCAGCTTGTTAGAAATAGCAGCCAGATCTCCCTCATATCACATCCTACTGTCACAATACAATGCTGGTAAAGGTTAGGTTACTCAGCTTGTTAGAAATGGCAGCCAGATCTCCCTCATATCACATCCTACTGTCACAATACAATGCTGGTAAGGGTTAGGTTACTCAGCTTGTTAGAAATAGCAGCCAGATCTCCCTCATATCACATCCTACTGTCACAATACAATGCTGGTAAGGGTTAGGTTACTCAGCTTGTTAGAAATAGCAGCCAGATCTCCCTCATATCACATCCTACTGTCACAATACAATGCTGGTAAGGGTTAGGTTACTCAGCTTGTTAGAAATAGCAGCCAGATCTCCCTCATATCACATCCTACTGTCACAATACAATGCTGGTAAGGGTTAGGTTACTCAGCTTGTTAGAAATAGCAGCCAGATCTCCCTCATATCACATCCTACTGTCACAATACAATGCTGGTAAGGGTTAGGTTATTCAGCTTGTTAGAAATAGCAGCCAGATCTCCCTCATATCACATCCTACTGTCACAATACAATGCTGGTAAGGGTTAAGTTACTCAGCTTGTTAGAAATAGCAGCCAGATCTCCCTCATATCACATCCTACTGTCACAATACAATGCTGGTAAGGGTTAGGTTACTCACCTTGTTAGAAATAGCAGCCAGATCTCCCTCATATCACATCCTACTGTCACAATACAATGCTGGTAAGGGTTAGGTTACTCAGCTTGTTAGAAATAGCAGCCAGATCTCCCTCATATCACATCCTACTGTCACAATACAATGCTGGTAAAGGTTAGGTTACTCAGCTTGTTAGAAATGGCAGCCAGATCTCCCTCATATCACATCCTACTGTCACAATACAATGCTGGTAAGGGTTAGGTTACTCAGCTTGTTAGAAATAGCAGCCAGATCTCCCTCATATCACATCCTACTGTCACAATACAATGCTGGTAAGGGTTAGGTTACTCAGCTTGTTAGAAATAGCAGCCAGATCTCCCTCATATCACATCCTACTGTCACAATACAATGCTGGTAAGGGTTAGGTTACTCAGCTTGTTAGAAATAGCAGCCAGATCTCCTCATATCACATCCTACTGTCACAATGACAATGCTGGTAAGGGTTAGGTTACTCAGCTTGTTAGAAATAGCAGGCTGAGATCTCCCTGCATATCACAAGGACCTAAGCTGTCACAATACAATGCTGTAAGGTTAGGTTTTCTCAGCTTGTTAAATAGTAGGGTTAGGATTTACTCAGCTGTTAGAAATGGCAGAATGCTGGTAAGGGTTAGGTTACTCAGCTTGTTAGAAATAGCAGCCAGATCTCCCTCATATCACATCCTACTGTCACAATACAATGCTGGTAAAGGTTAGGTTACTCAGCTTGTTAGAAATGGCAGCCAGATCTCCCTCATATCACATCCTACTGTCACAATACAATGCTGGTAAGGGTTAGGTTACTCAGCTTGTTAGAAATAGCAGCCAGATCTCCCTCATATCACATCCTACTGTCACAATACAATGCTGGTAAGGGTTAGGTTACTCAGCTTGTTAGAAATAGCAGCCAGATCTCCCTCATATCACATCCTACTGTCACAATACAATGCTGGTAAGGGTTAGGTTACTCAGCTTGTTAGAAATAGCAGCCAGATCTCCCTCATATCACATCCTACTGTCACAATACAATGCTGGTAAGGGTTAGGTTACTCAGCTTGTTAGAAATAGCAGCCAGATCTCCCTCATATCACATCCTACTGTCACAATACAATGCTGGTAAGGGTTAGGTTACTCAGCTTGTTAGAAATAGCAGCCAGATCTCCCTCATATCACATCCTATTGTCACAATACAATGCTGGTAAGGGTTAGGTTACTCAGCTTGTTAGAAATAGCAGCCAGATCTCCCTCATATCACATCCTACTGTCACAATACAATGCTGGTAAGGGTTAAGTTACTCAGCTTGTTAGAAATAGCAGCCAGATCTCCCTCATATCACATCCTACTGTCACAATACAATGCTGGTAAGGGTTAGGTTATTCAGCTTGTTAGAAATAGCAGCCAGATCTCCCTCATATCACATCCTACTGTCACAATACAATGCTGGTAAGGGTTAAGTTACTCAGCTTGTTAGAAATAGCAGCCAGATCTCCCTCATATCACATCCTACTGTCACAATACAATGCTGGTAAGGGTTAGGTTACTCAGCTTGTTAGAAATAGCAGCCAGATCTCCCTCATATCACATCCTACTGTCACAATACAATGCTGGTAAGAGTTAGGTTACTCAGCTTGTTAGAAATAGCAGCCAGATCTCCCTCATATCACATCCTACTGTCACAATACAATGCTGGTAAGGGTTAGGTTACTCAGCTTGTTAGAAATAGCAGCCAGATCTCCCTCATATCACATCCTACTGTCACAATACAATGCTGGTAAGGGTTAAGTTACTCAGCTTGTTAGAAATAGCAGCCAGATCTCCCTCATATCACATCCTACTGTCACAATACAATGCTGGTAAGGGTTAGGTTATTCAGCTTGTTAGAAATAGCAGCCAGATCTCCCTCATATCACATCCTACTGTCACAATACAATGCTGGTAAGGGTTAAGTTACTCAGCTTGTTAGAAATAGCAGCCAGATCTCCCTCATATCACATCCTACTGTCACAATACAATGCTGGTAAGGGTTAGGTTACTCAGCTTGTTAGAAATAGCAGCCAGATCTCCCTCATATCACATCCTACTGTCACAATACAATGCTGGTAAGGGTTAGGTTACTCAGCTTGTTAGAAATAGCAGCCAGATCTCCCTCATATCACATCCTACTGTCACAATACAATGCTGGTAAGGGTTAGGTTACTCAGCTTGTTAGAAATAGCAGCCAGATCTCCCTCATATCACATCCTACTATCACAATACAATGCTGGTAAGGGTTAGGTTACTCAGCTTGTTAGAAATAGCAGCCAGATCTCCCTCATATCACAGCTTACTGTCACAATACAATGCTGGTAAGGGTTAGGTTACTCAGCTTGTTAGAAATAGCAGCCAGATCTCCCTCATATCACATCCTACTGTCACAATACAATGCTGGTAAAGGTTAGGTTACTCAGCTTGTTAGAAATGGCAGCCAGATCTCCCTCATATCACATCCTATTGTCACAATACAATGCTGGTAAAGGTTAGGTTACTCAGCTTGTTAGAAATAGCAGCCAGATCTCCCTCATATCACAGCTTACTGCCTTAATATAGGAAACATTCGACAATGTACTGTAAGTATACAAAATAATTAGATAGTCAGATGTACAACAGATATCAGCTAACATAGTACTGCATAAACATCGGCTGTGTGTTTAATGCTGTGTATATGGTGGATGGTGAATTCTGTAGCTTTATTGTGGTGAATATGCAATAGAAATTGTTTTACACTCGTCTATCTTCCTTTTTCTTCTTCTCTCTCTCAAATATCCTCTCTTCTCTCATGTTATCTTCCAATGAAGGACTACTCTCTGAAACGTCAAAACACTTCTCCACTTTTATCAAGCATTAAACTGATATACATTTATTGCATTGTATTCTTCTCCTCTGTTGTTTTCCTTTTTGACTTCTTTCACGCACGCACGCACGCACGCACACTATCACCATTGTTGTTTTAACGTCCACTTCCCTTATTCTTCTCCAAAGAAATGATCATCATCATTATTGTTATTATTTCATTTATCTTGGTAGAGGGTCGGATGCCATGCTTTCTAGCATAGTTACGTCCCTTTACAGTCTGAGTTCAAATCCCCCCGAGGTTAACTTTGCCTTTCATCCTTACGGGATCGATAAAATAAAGTACCAGTAATGTACTGGGTAATTGCTGGCCTTGTGCCTAAACTAGAAACAATTATTTCATTTATCTTGCTTTATGTTCATACGAGTTATCACCAAGTCACAACCAGTGATCTCAAGAGACAACAAGGTCCGCCATGTTCAAGCATATACACACACATGTATCTTTAGGTGTTTAGACTTGTGATGTACTTATATTGACAGAATCTTCCTTAGTATATGGGCAGTTCCCATTAGTACTATCTTTTGTATTTCTCCTATACGCGGGTTTCCTGGGATTTGCGATATGTAATCATTAGACCCCTTAGGTATCATTCCTAGAGCGCCTACAACCACTGGTATTGTTTTAGTTCTCAATTTCCACATTTTTTCCAATCTCTATTTATTATTATTATTATTATTATTATTAAGGGTGGTGGATTGGCAGTATCGGTAGAGGGTCGGACGCCATGCTTTCCAGCATAGTTACGTCCCTTTACGATCTGAGTTCAAATCCCGCCGAGGTTGACTTTGCCTTTCATCCTTACGGGGTCGATAAAATAAAGTACCAGTAATGTACTGGGTAATTGCTGGCCTTGTGCCTAAAGTAGAAACAATTATTATTATTATTATTAGAGGATTAGTGGTGGGCAAGGTGTCATGGCGCACTCGGAGAGGCTCTGGGCGTCAATGAAGTCGAACTGACCTGTCTGTTCCGGAGGACTTTCGAGCCAGGGTCATTGCTTAACTTCCAGAAATCCCCCACTGTCCCTGTCTTTGTATTGTCCCCTACATGTCGGACCTTGTGGCCAATAAATATTATTATTATTGTTGTTGTTATTTTGTTTAGCTCAGTTCTGTTTCTCTATTGCCGGGTTCAGACCTTGAACCTAGGGCAATAGATGTTTCCATTGTAGAGAGAGAACTTGTCTGAGAATGTGTGTTGTTCCTAGTAGCCTCATCTTCTGTAGCTCATATTTACTGATCTTGCAGGGAAGGACGCTAAGGTGTAGGTCTGAGGATTTGGGTATTAATCCTAATGCCCCTATTACGGTATTATTATTATTATTATTAGGGCGATGGATTGGCAGTATCGGTAGAGAGTCAGACGCCATGCTTTGAAGCATAGAGTTACGGCCCTTGCCATTCTGAGTTCAAATCCCACCGAGGTTAACTTTGCCTTTCATCCTTACGGGGTCGATAAAATAAAGTACCAGTAAAGCACTGGGTAATTGCTGGCCTTGTGCCAAAAGTAGAAACAATTATTATTATTATTATTATTATTATTATTATTATTATTATTATTATTATTGTTTTTCCTTTTCCTTCAGTATTGTTTCTGATATATGCCGAGTGTCTTCCTGACACCTAGGGCAAATAAAGCCACTGTATACCTTGGTAAGCCAGTTAACACACCACATTGATTAAAATTTACAGCTTATCATTCTTACAGAGGGATATTATGCTTACAGAGATAGTGCTCTTGCTCTCTCTCTCTCTCTCTACACACACACACACACACACACACACACACATCCACACAAGGGGTGGGGGATATCAATCTTACAGAGATAGTGCTCTTCTCAATACATGTGCAGTACCAATCAAAACAATTTTTTGCACCTCGTGCAGAGAAGGTAAACCAGGAATTAACCTCAAATACTGTTCTGTTCCACAATCACTGGTTCTAGGAAGGTAAAGACGATCCACATCTGCTTTCGGGTGGTGCATCCTATAACAAGTCAGTAACTTACGGACTTTGGTGTCGATTCTTTTGATTTCACTCATATTCCAGTTCAACACACCGAAGCTATAAGTGACAACTGGGACTGCCAAGGAATTTATGGCTAACACCTTGTTACTAGCGTTTAGTTCTGATCTCAGAACTGCACGTACTCTCCTGTAGCATTCCTTCCTTATCCTCTCTTTCATACTTGCATGCTGAATGCCACAGCCCTCATTAATCCCTAAGTATTTATAGGTTTGTTCCTGCTCAAGTTCTTTTATGACTGTTTCAGCATCTAATTCAAGTGAGTTTGATTTGTTAAGCCTCCCTTTCTTGAAAGTGGCCTTGTCACACTTATCAAGTCCAAACTCCATCCTGATGTCACCACTAAATGTTTTTACTGTCCGCAAAAGACCTTCCAGCTCGTCATCGTCTTTGCAATATTACTTTAAATCACCCATATAAAATAGGTGGTTTATTTTCTTGTTTTCAATATTATTATCATTTCCATTATTATTTTTATTGCACACCATTACTGCTTCACCGAGCACAGCTCTGTGGTCCTTGGGTATGTGCAGTGTAGTTTTTTCTGATGTTGTTTCTATTGTATTGATAGTACTTTTTGTAATATGTATGCAGTGCCTAGTAGTGCTATCTTTTGTATGCTGTATATATATGTAAGTCCTGCGGTTTTGGCTATGTATTTGTCTGTGTTTTTTTTTTATCATTCCTAGAGCACCTATAATTATAGGTATTGTTTTATTCTTCTTCTTATTTCTATTATACTTTTTATTTATCTATCTTTTTATTTATTAATTATATATATATTTTTCCCCAATGCTGGACTGTAAAGAGAAGATAATGATCCTTTGGAGGCTGGAGCTAGGATATTTTGAAGATTTTCAAAGAACAATGGAGGAGTTATCGGTTGTTAACATAACTTGGTGAACAGACACTGGCTTTTAGCCCAGTTGTAGGCTTTCCAATCACTAATTATAGAACAACTGGCTCTTACAAATTACACTGCACCTCCCTTGTGTATTTCAATTGTGCTGGCAGATGGAAATGAAAGGGTGTAAATGGTGCACAGTTCTCAGGCAGACAGATGTATACATATATACATATATACATATATACACATATACATATATACATATATATGTATATACATATATACACATATACAAACAAATATACACTATGCAGATAGACAGATTTAGAGAACAAGGGATGCATTAGCATACATACACACACATACACTCACACACACACACACACACATATCACATATATATATATATATATATATGACAGAGATAGCTAGATGGATAGTGAGAAGAAGGAAGAGGATGAGTAAGGGGAAAAGAGAGAAAGAGAGGTGAAACATGGAGTTATATTCAGTCTATTCTGTTATAAATCTGACCTGGCCAATGTTTCTTCACATTTTGGATTCAATTAATGGATAATAGCACAAAATTAAATATAAAATGTATTTATGTGTGTGTGCATGCATACACCTCTCTCTCTCTCTCTCTCTCTCTCTCGAGAGAGAGAGAGAGAGAGAGAGAGAGAGAGAAAGAGATGTATGTATGCACACACACACATAAATACATTTTAATATTGTGCTAGCCAGAATCAGTTCCCGTCCCACCCTTGCAAGCAGGGAGAAAACAGACGTAAAATGACGATGATATATATATATATATATATATATATGAAAATGTTTGACCCCGACGGCAGAGCTCAAGCCGTTTCGATGACTATTTCTGGACTAAAATAGAATTTTCAGCAGGGGTTTGTGTCCCCAGGAACCCTAATAGGAGGTTAAACCCCTGTGGTTCCCCGTGGAACACAATTATTAAGGTTCCCCGGAGGCACAAACCCCTGTGAAAATGTTTTCCCTTCGATTTATATACAATTTAAACCATAGGTAAATGACAAGATATGATGCCTATTTTCAAAATTTCAGCAAATTTTAATAATATTAAGACACATTAAATTTTTCAGTAGGGGTTTGTGCCCCTCGGAACCCTAATAGGGGCTTTAACCCCCCCCCCATTAGAGTTCCCAGGGGCACAAATCCCCGCTGAAAATGTTTTCCCTTTGATTTATATGAAATTTAAACCATAGGTAAATGACAAGATATGATGCCTATTCACAAAAGTTTTGAATTGATATTTTGAAAAAAATTATTTACAAGAAACAAAATAATAATAAGATTTAATAACATAATTTTGATTTGATATATTACAAAAAAATAATGTTTCCAAATTTTTCATGCATTACATTTTACATTGAGTAATATTGAAATGCAGAGTTTTTCTCCATAAATTATATCACTGATTTAAAATCAATCAGCATTTTCTTACAAAAAAAAAGGTGTGAAACGCAGCAAGGCACGGGTAATTCGGCTAGTATATATTTATATATATATATATATAGTATTCCAAATGATGAAAACTGTTCTAAACTTACATGGATAGTAATTTTCTGACCTTATAAGTAATTTCTATCTGCTCCAGTTTACTTAGTCATGGAATAGGTCACAAGTATTCTATAATAAATTACCAACTGATGTAAAATAGCCTCCCTTATAAATCTCTTCAAGATTTCTCTCTTTATTGTATTTTTGGACACTTCATTCTGGACTTTATGGTTGCCTCCATGTATTTGTAGTCACGTGCCTGTATATCTGTATATATGTATGTGTATATATATATGTGCCTGTATGTCTGTATGTATATATATATATGTGTGTGTACCTGTATGTCTGTGTATATATATATATATAAAGAAAAAAAGATGAAATCGAAAATGCAACTGGAGTCTTATTTAAAAATAAATATATATATTTATTTGGTTCCTTTACCGGTTTCGCAGTTCTTCTGCTTTTCAAGAGTAGAGTTGAGATGGAGGGTCTGTGGTTTTTCTCACATCTGCGAAACCGGTAAAGGAACCAAATAAATATATATATTTTTAAAAAAAATAAGACTCTAGTTGCATTTTCGATTTCATCTTTTTTTCTTTATACTTTCACTCGTGTAGGACACCACGGTTATTTTTCATTTTGTAAAAAAATACTTCACTTTCTAATATATTTCATTTTACATTTTACATCCGCTTTTCCCTGCTTGCAAGGGTGGGACGGGAACTGATTCTGGCTTGATTTCTACAGCTGGATGCCCTTCCTAACACCAACCTCATTTACAGTGAGTGCTGGGTGCTTTTTTGCTGTGGCACCTACACGTCCACTTTACAGTGGAATGATAGGGACTCCATCTCATTTCTACAGCTGAGTAAACTGGAGCAATGTGAAATAAAGTGTCTTGCTCAAGGAAACAACACATCACCCGGTCTGAGAATTGAACTCACAACCTTTCGATTGCAAGCCGAATACTCTAACCACTAAGCCATGTGCCTCCATATATATATATATATATATATATATATATATTTATTTATTTATTTATTTACCAAAAAGAAGAACAAGTCAACATCATTGGGTACCATCTTGGTTAAGAGAGTGGGACTGGCTTTGTGCAGTGCCTTTGTTCACTATAAAAGCTTCACGGCACAGGTATTGCTTTATATCTGGAGATCTCTCTGCACTTGTCATCTTGATGTGGAACTAACACAATTGAAGTAAATCTCGTGTTTGTACCAGAGTTTTCAAGTCGCTGGCTGGACTAAAAAGCCACACTTGTTCAGCGCATCGGTATGGGTTCTCCTACATGGATATAAAGTAGTGGCCGTGCTCGAAAACGAGTTGGCAGCCACCATATATATGTGGAGATGATGAAGGACCGTGACAAGTGGAGAGATGCTGTGCTGAATAAGACCCGTCCCACCCTTGCAAGTAGAGAAGAGCGGACGTAAAATGATGATGATGATGATGATGCCTGTATGTCTGTGTATATATATATATATATATATATATAGTGTGTGCATACATATATGTGGTGTGTGTGTGTAGTCACACTGAAACTTAGCTATAATAATGTATTGGTGCTTTATAATGAGAAATTGAGAAATAGGACATTTAGGCAGTGTCTTTAAGTGTAAAGTAATTAAAGAACTTCATTCATTGATTAAGGAGACATGGTGTAGATTGTGATAGAATATAGCATTATTGATGAAGAGATGAATGAAAGGAGAGGAAGAAGAACAAATGAAGGAATAAAAATCAATTGGAGTTTTATTAAAGAGAGTTTTATAACAAAAGTATCAAGATTGATGGACATCTAGGATGAAGAAAAGAAGACAATAAATACCTGGGGACTTCTTCTGCAAATCATATAGAACATTCTGAATTCTGATTAAGCATTTTGTGTGATTGTATGGATTTAAGCTATTAAATATAATGATAGGGCAGGAGATGAGATAATATTATAAATGCTACTGGTGCTTGACAAGAAACAAAGAAAAACACTTTAGGATAGAGAGTATTCTTCAGTCTGGCTGACGAAATCACAAAATGCACACAGTGCATCCTGTAAAATGGTTAGCAATCACACAGTAACAATGTAAAACAGAAAACATTCTTCAGCCTTGCCAAGGGCAAAGGAAAATCACTCTGCAAAGTAATTGACAAATGAATGAAAACAACATAGGGAAAAGAAGGAGCCCCTTTAGTTGTGTCAATGATAGGATGTGATATGTTTAGTGCTGGTGCCACAATAAAATGTACCCAGTACATTCTGTGTCATGGTTGGTGTTAGAAAAGGTATCCAACCAAAGAAGACTATGTAAAAATGGAACATATAAAGATGTATCCCTCTGGTGGCAGTAACCCTGAATAAGAATTGACATTGTCAGTGTCTGCTTGTCTGACCCAGCCTGCAAGGAAAAGTGATGATGATGATGATGATGATGATGATGATGATGATGATGATGATGATGATGATGATGATGATGATGATAATTTCAACATGACTGAAGCCTGTTGTCATAAATTTAAAATTTAAAATAAGTTTAACATTAGTATTTAATATTGGTTTCTAATTCAGGAACGAGGCCATCATTTTGTGGGGAGGCTGGAAGAGGGCAGTCGATTATATTGACCCTAGAACATGACTGGTATTTTATTTTATCAATCCAGGAAAGATGAAAGGCAAAGTTAACCTCAGCAGGATTTGAACTCGGAATATAAAAATCCGGGATAAATACCACAAAGCATTATATCTGATGTTCTAGCAAATCTGCCACTCTTCATTAGTATTTAATAGTATTTATTATCAGTAATGCCAGAGTGTTGGAAATTACAACAAAGAAACTTTGTATTTGGCCATATGTATAAAATATTCATGTTTATATAGAAGAGAAAATCTTGTTATGAATAAATTAATTGTTAAGGTTGTACAATGTAAAGGGGTAGTAGTTATACACATAACAAACACCAATTTGAGAAGAGAGAACAAACAAAACAATATTTTGCTAACTCCTTGCACTCTGAGTTCAAATTACTCTAGCCCACTTGGACGGTCATAGTCTATTAGTTTAACTCTTAACATACTATACTGCATGAGACTACATTAGCAAGATATTCTTGTAAAGTACAAAACAGCTCTATGACTGAATCGCATTAGATATTAAAGTCGGTGGATTGGCAGTATCGGTAGAGGGTCAGATGCCATGCTTTGATGCATAGAGTTATGGCCCTTGCCATTCTGAGTTCAAATCCTGCCAAGGTTAACTTTGCCTTTCATCCTTACGGGGGTCGATAAAATAAAGTACCAGTAATGCACTGGGATAATTGCTGGCTTTGTGCCAAAAGTAGAAACAATTAAATATTAAAGTCTTTACTTTAGGTTTCTGCAAGTTTTTACAATAATCTGTCCACTGATAAATACACTATAAACATTTGAATTGAATTAACAACCCCATTTCTAGATGTTATCGGCTAAATTATTACAGGAGGCTAAGGGCCAACACCACCACCTGGCCATTAGATGCATTTGGCAGAGTCCACTCTGGAGCAATAATTCAGGTCAGATCTCCATTTGTCCTCAGAAGCTCTGAAAATAGGGTGGACTGCTTCTGTCCCTCCCTGACTAAACAGTAAAAAAAAGACTGGTGAGTTCATATGCTTGGTGTTCAGGTTGCTATAGTTACAAGTAAACATATGCATGTGTGGAGGGCAAGAAGGTTGGTTGTTCTGTAGGGGAGGAAGCATTGAACATGGTGGTTAATGTGTATCAGTGGTGTTGCATTGATATTTGTGAGATGGGGGTGTATTAATGTGATGGGGGTTTTTGATTTGATAAATGTGGGATCTTAACATATGTTGGTGAAATGTTGTGTGTCTTAGTTGGTCCCTGGTTACAGTTGTCTCTATGTAACTAGACAGTTTCTGGGGTCGTTAATTTAAAAAAAAAAATCTCCCCCTCCATCTCCACCCACCCTAGGACTAATTCTATTCCATATGATAACTTAGAAATTTCAGTTCATATATTCCTTGGTTCTTCAAAACCTTATCAAACCAATTGGAATACCAAACATAATTTGAAATGAGTGTGTCCCCCCAAAATGGCTATAATAATAGTTGAGAAACTCTGGTAAAGTGTCCCCACGTGCTTGTAATGAATCAAACCTCTGCATCTTAGTCATTTTTAAATATTATTTTGTTTTATTTGTTTTTCCTCCATATTCTAAAAGCGCTTTAGTTTTGGATCAATATTATTAATAATTTCTCATTTAAAGAACAGTTATTTTCTTCCATGGAAATCCCAGCATCCAAGATAACAGAAAAACATGCATTGATTAATTTCTTGGGAGGAAACAAAAAAGAAAATCAATGAATTGGTTTCTTAGAAATGACTGGGATTGCCTTTCAATTTGGGGTGGGGGTAAAAATATGAAATGTACATTAATTTAATGTCGATGGAATAAACATTGTTACTTTGTTGTTTACACACACTTGCAAACACACTCATACATATACATATATACATACACACATCTAGACAGAGATTGCTTCATCTTTGCAGATGATTGCTGTCTCACTATGTACCCCCATCAACTGTTACCGCTACAAACTTCCGTTCATGGTCTTAGTTGGCTTTTTAAGTCCAGCTCTAGATTTGCATGGTCTGCAGCAAATATGACATATAAAAGATGTGCCCTCTATTGGATTGATTGGGTCAGTTTGTGGGATGTCATACTTATGTACCCTCATATGCCTTTTAAGACCAGAGATTGATTTGCAGATTTTTTTACACACCACACATGTTGTCTTACCTAGTATAGAGCTGCATACAGTTGGCTTTTTATGTGATTTTAAATGAGTGATGTACCCAGATTTAGAGAGCACACCTTACAAATCCAGCTCCCTATGTTCTTATTGAAGTTCATACTGTGGCCGAAGCTGACGTTTAAGTTTTTCATGGTCAAGATGTTTCTCTTCAAACATTCTGTAGCCTTCCTTCACATGTCCTCTCCATTTAACCCTCTTTAAAGAAAGCACTTCCCAGTTCTGAACTTCAAACTAGATCCTTAAGGTTGTTTTTTATGCAATCCTTATATCTTTTTCTTAGTTTGTGCTGATGGCGTTTCCCAGTGTGCAATTGACTGTAAAATAGTTTTGGGAGTCTTACCTCATTCATGTGCACAACATGGCCTACTCAGCACATTTGAGAGGATATGATGGTAGATTCAATGCTTGTACAACCAGCATCTATAAGGATTTGTGTGTCAGGTATTTTTTGTTGACATTTGATGTTTAGGATTCGTCTTAAGCACTTTTGATTTAAGTGTTCAAGCAAATTAAGGTGTCTACAATGTACTGTCCACATTTAGGAAGAGAACAACAGAGCACTCAGAATGCAGGCCTTGTACACACTAATCTTGGTCTTGATATTGATGCCATGATCGGTCCACACTCTCTTTACAAATTTCCCGAAGGCTACAGAGGCCTTCTGAATGTGCAGGTGTATTTCTGCATCCAGTGAACCATCCCTCGACAAAGGGCTTCATAGAATGTCATAATACTTTCTTCACTGGCTTGGACAGTTGGAGCATAAACTGACAAAACTGTTGCACATCGCCCACATCCAAGTGGAATGCACAATTTCATTAGACGGTCACTGAACTGATTCTAGAGGGACACTCTAAATGTTGTGCTAGAGTTTCTCACACTGCAAAACTTATACCACCATCTCACAGTTCTTTTGGTTTCCCTGTCCAGAAAAGTGTGAAACCTGTACATACATACATACATACATACACATACACATACACATACACATACACATATACATACATACATACATACATATACACACATACATACATACACATATACATACATACACACATACATACATACATACACACACACACACACATACATACATATATATACATGGTGGCTGCCAACTCGTTTTCAAGTACGGCCACTACTTTATATCCATGTAGGAGAATCCCTACCGATGCGCTGAAAGAGTGTGACTTTTTAGTCCAGCCAGCGACTTGAAAACTCTGGTACAAACACTATACTTGTGACAATTATTGACACATAGTGCTGGGCCCATGGTACCATGTGACGACAAATGCAGAGAGATCTCCAGATATAAAGCAATGCCTGTGCCGTGAAGCTTTTATAGTGAGCAAAGGCTCTGCACAAAGCCAGTCCCACTCTCTTAACCAAGATGATATTTACCAAAAAGAAGAACAAGTCAACATCATTGGATACCATCAGGGTTGCAGGTGTTATATCAGAGTTTTCCTTCTCCTAGAATTCTGCCTTGACAAAGGCTAAGGGGTCATCTCACCCAGTGATTTTGGATGGCCATTGACTCTTAAGAGCTCCTTTGCCCTTTGACAGGTTTTGTTTTTAGTCCTGCAGGATGTCCAACGTCACCCTCCTCACCAAGAAACCTTGGTGGGGTTGCCAGTTTAGTCGCCAACGACCCGACCATGAGACAGGTTGTACTGGGATACATGTTACCAGTAGCACCAACTGGTGACCTGACCATACATACATACATACATACATACATACATACATACATACATACATACATACATACATACATACACATATACATACACATACACATATACATATATACATACATACATACATACACATACATACATACATACACACACACACACACATGCATGAATGCATGCATTCATGATGGCTGTAAACTGCTAAGAGTATTGCAATCGCTTGTCAGATTATAGAGTTTGGTGCACTTTTAGGCTATGGCCAGCCACACAAACCTGTAACACATCCTGAACAAGCAATGCATACATACATACATACATACATACATACATACATACATACTTTCAAACAAACATATATTCAAATATAAACACCCACAAAATTGTTAACCATCTTGCCAACAACAACCCTGAGCACCTTTTTGATTTCCATGTGTCTAACACACGTGGACATGCCCACAAAGTCACAACATAGCACAGTTCCCATGACTTTCGGAAACATTTTTTCACACTCAGAGTTGCTGAAGCATGGAACAAACTACCTGCATCAGTTGTTAACTGTTGAGACACTGCAACCTTTAAAACCTCCATGGAACAAACTACCTGCATCAATTGTTAGCTGTTGAGACACTGCAACCTTTAAAACCTCCATGGAACAAACTACCTGCATCAGTTGTTAGCTGTTGAGACACTGCAACCTTTAAAACCTCCATGGAACAAACTACCTGCATCAATTGTTAACTGTTGAGACACTGCAACCTTTAAAACCTCCATGGAACAAACTACCTGCATCAATTGTTAGCTGTTGAGACACTGCAACCTTTAAAACCTCCATGGAACAAACTACCTGCATCAATTGTTAGCTGTTGAGACACTGCAACCTTTAAAACCTCCATGGAACAAACTACCTGCATCAGTTGTTAACTGTTGAGACACTGCATCCTTTAAAACCTCCATGGAACAAACTCCCTGCATCAGTTGTTAGCTGTTGAGACACTGCAACCTTTAAAACCTCCATGGAACAAACTACCTGCATCAATTGTTAGCTGTTGAGACACTGCAACCTTTAAACCTCCATGGAACAAACTCCCTGCATCAATTGTTAGCTGTTGAGACACTGCAAGCTTTAAAACCTCCATGGAACAAACTACCTGCATCAATTGTTAGCTGTTGAGACACTGCAACCTTTAAAACCTCCATGGAACAAACTCCCTGCATCAATTGTTAGCTGTTGAGACACTGCATCCTTTAAAACCTCCATGGAACAAACTACCTGCATCAGTTGTTAACTGTTGAGACACTGCAACCTTTAAAACCTCCATGGAATAAACTACCTGCATCAGTTGTTAGCTGTTGAGACACTGCATCCTTTAAAACCTCCATGGAACAAACTACCTGCATCAGTTGTTAGCTGTTGAGACACTGCATCCTTTAAAACCCCCATGGAACAAACTACCTGCATCAGTTGTTAGCTGTTGAGACACTGCATCCTTTAAAACCTCCATGGAACAAACTCCCTGCATCAGTTGTTAGCCATCGAGACACTGCATCCTTTAAAACCTCCATGCTTCCCGAGATTTGCCAACACTACAACTAATGTTCCCCCTCCATACACATACACACATGTATATCATGACTCATACACTATTCACTTCCCTGACATTTGTATATTATTCTATGTACTATACATGCACCTTTGACGAGTTGTAGTGTACCTGAGCACTTTACACAATAATTTCATTATTATTATTATTATACAAACATACATACATACATTCAAACATACATACATACAAACACACATACATACATTCAAACATACATACATTCAAACATACATACACATACTCACACATGACATGTACATATTCAGCATCACTGAGACATAATTAATTATAATATTAAAATGTTTAAAAACAAGCCTGCTACACACGCTTAACAGATATCTGCATGAAAGATTCTAGATTTAGATACAGGCTAAATTATATAAATAGCAAAATTTATTTTTTATAAATATTGAGTTAAAATTTTTATTATAAGAATGTTTCTCAAAATATCCGATATTTTCATAAATTCAATTTTTTTAAAATATTCTAAAATAATGAAAAGGAATTCCTTTCAAAACTAGTTAATTGTGTAATTAAATCATCATTATCATTATCATCATCTTATTAACAACACAGGAGGATGTAATATCAGCACTTACGACTGGCAAGCAGCTCAGCGACTGTATCTGTATCAGTGAGCTGCTCAACATTACCACAGTTAAAAGCACCCAGTCCACACTGTAAAGTGGTCGTGTAGGAGACATAATAAAAAGGCTCCCAGCCCACGCTATAAATGTGGTTGGTGTTAGGAAGGGCATACAGCCATAGAAAACCTGCCAGAAAGAGTTCTGCATAAGCGAGAAACGGTCACCTGACCAATCTTTCCTCAAGTGGGACAAACCCGTCCAACCCATGCTAGTGTGGAAGATGGGCGTTAAAGAATGGTGATGATGGAAAAGCGGACATAAAAATGATGATGATGATGATGATATATATATTGTATATATTGTAGCTCCATTTATGGGTTAAATAACTACCTTATTCGAGTGGCGCCGGTAAGGTATTGTCAGCCATTGAAAAGAAATATGGAGAGTCGATCTAACAGCACTAGGGTTAGAGCCCCTAATTACACTGCACTCAGTGCTCCTTTGGGAGCCCCTACATGGACACACTAGAAAAGGAAGACCAAGGTTAACATATGTTGATGCCCTAAGGACAGACACTGGTCTGTTGGAGATGCAGGACATGGCAGCGATAATGAGGTACAGAGACTGCTGGAGAGAACTCGTCCATGGATCTCGGGAATTTTACCCGCCTTAGATAGATAAGATATATTGTATAAGTTGGGAACAGCTTTTCTTTCAAACCTGTTACATTGAAAATAACACTTTAAGATACACACACACATATGGATTTAGAAACACTGCTACCCCAGAGAGAACTCATAAGGAAATACAAAACATCCTTGATAAAAATAAGTGTTTCTACATTACTGGTACTTTATTTTTATCGACCCCGTAAGGATGAAAGGCAGAGTCAACTTCGGCGGGATTTGAACTCAGAACGTAAAGGGCCATAACTCTATGCTGTAAAGCAAGGTTACCTTGATAAAAATAATGAAACTAGAACACACTCATATTTTCAATACAACATATGAGTGTATGTGGGTATAAGTGTATGTGTGTATTTCTTCTTTTAAGTCTGTGTTTCTTCATTGGTTGTTAATGATCCAACTTTGGATTGATTCTGACTTTTTCTATTTCTAGTTCTTTGTCACTGATCCAAAACTGGATCTTTTGTTCTGAATATTCTTATCGATCTTCAATGATCCGAGTTATATATATGTACGCATGTATGTATGTATATATATATATCGAGAGAGAATTAAAGTGTTCGCTCTAACATAGCTGTATATATATAAGTATGAGTACTTTCTGTATCTAGTGATATATGGTATGTTTATAAATAAACATAGCCTTCAGCTATGAATTTGGAAACTGATGACATGGCGCCATCTAGCAGATTCCAGGAGATGACAAACATCGTTTCTGACGCTACATCATCAGTTTCAAAATTCATATTTTGAAAATGTCTATTCATAAACATACCATATATCACCAAATATTCAAAATACTCATACTTATATGTATACAGCTATGTTAGAGCGAACACCTTAATTCTATTTTCCGGCTGAGCCAGCCAACAGCTCTAATGCAAATGAGGTTAATCAGCCCATGTACATTGTTGTCAAAACTATGTTTTCACCTATATTGAATCCCAGCAGTAAGGGAGCATTGACTTGATAATGACCAGAGGCAGAAATGCTGTTGTCGTTGACAGTTACCCACCTTTTGTTTCCTCTGGAATCTGCTAGATGGCGCTATGTCATCAGTTTCCAAATTCTGAACGCTTTCAAAACGTTTATTCATAAACGTACCATATATCGCTAGATATATAAAATACTCATACTTATAAATATACATACATATATATGTGTATATATATATATATATATATATATATATATCATCATCATCATCATCATCATCATCAACGTTTAACGTCCGTGTTCCACGCTTGCATGGGTTTGGACGGGGGTAGTCCCACTTGAGGCAAGAGTGATTGTCTTGCTCGCATAGGACTGTCTGGCAGGTTTTCTACAGTTGGATGCCCTTCCTAACACCAACCACATTTACAGTGTGGGTCTGGGAGGTTTTTACCGTGTTGCCTACACGGCCACATTACAGCGTGGACTGTGTGTTTTTTTGTCGTGACACCTACACGATCTCATTTGTTTCGGCCTCGAAGGCGCGGCACCAACATAACTTTACATAGAACGGGGTGGTGTGGATCGGGTGGGGGTGGGGGTGGTGGGACGGGGTGTATTTTGTTAGAGATGCCTACTGGCTGGAGTAGGTTTTACTATATATTTAGGTAAGGCGGGTCTTCTCTGTTACTGAGTACCGCCAAAGGTCTCGGTCCAGTGACATTGTCTTGGAGAAGTGTAAGTGTGTGATGTCGGAGTTTATCAGCTCGTCCCAGGTTTTTCTAGGTCTGCCTATTCCGTGACTACCGTCTATCTTTATTGCCCTGCACTTTGTTATACAGCTATCGACTTTCATGCGCATCACGTGTCCATACCAACGTAGCCTTCTCTCGAGTAAACAACATCTGATCCCTCTTATCTCTAATTTTTTCCTTAGTTCGTTTATGCTTTGCCGTTCACGTATATTACTGTTACACATCCAGCGGAGCATGCAAGCTTCGTTCCTCTCTAGTCTGCGTATATCCTCTGCACACAATGCCCAGGTCTCACTGCCATGCAGCATTGCTGTTCGTATGCAGGCATCGTACAACCTGCCTTTCATTTTTAGTGAGAACCCTTTAGCAGCTAATAGTGGTATAAGCTCTCTGAACTTTTTCCAACCAGTTCTGACTCTAGCTACAGTACTTTCAGAGCACCCTCCTCCACTGCTGATTTTATCGCCCAGGTAACGGAAGCTGTCCACTATTTCTATAGAACCCTCTGCGCAATTGAAAGAGCTAGTAGTTTGTGGGCACTTGCTGCTACTTATTGCACCAGAGCACCGGCCACATGTAAAATCTATGTTCTTAGTTAGCTTACCTGTGATCCCACTACATCTTTTATGCACCCATACTTTGCATTTAGGACATAAAATGGAGTTTCTACCTACGCCTTTCCTACACACCGAGCACGACCATTTCCCAGAAGGGACCGCCGCCTTGTTTTCTTTCCTACAAACTAGCACTTTGGTCTTAGCCAGGTTAATTTTAAGTCCTTTTGACTCTAGGCCGTGCTTCGGGGAGGGTCATATTTGTGTAATAATATTGCCAGAATTAATAACAGAACACACTCACTGTTTGGTTGGTTTTCGCTTCTGTGTCTTTTATATCGGTTAATTTAATTTATTCGGTCCTCAATGTTACCATTGACTGACCAACGGTCAAAAATACAGATACAATATAGACACAAACACATCATCATCATCATCATCAACGTTTAACGTCCGTGTTCCACGCTTGCATGGGTTTGGACGGGGGTAGTCCCACTTGAGGCAAGAGTGATTTTCTTGCTCGCATAGGACTGTCTGGCAGGTTTTCTATATATATATGTGTGTGTGTGTGTGTGTGTGTGTGTGTGTGTGTGTGTGTGTATACCTATCTCTCTCTTTATTTATATATATATATATATATATATATATATATATATATATTAGAAAGTGAGATTTGTTTACAAAATGAAAAAAAACCCGAGGTGTCGTACACAAGTGAAAGTATAAGGAAAAAAGATGAAATCGAAAATGCAACTGGAGTCTTTTTTTTTATAAAAAATATATATTTATTTGGTTCCTTATATATATAGAATAAAAGAGGAAGTTTCATTTACATACGAAGAATATTTATTGCGTATCGACCTATTACACACATTTTGCAGAGGATTCACTGAAATGTGCTATAATTAACCGTTTTGCTCTGTGGCGTTATAAAACCACTACGACTGGAAATTTACAAATTAGATTAAACTTTAAATGTTTTTTTGCTAATCTTACTGTGGATAATAATATCACATTTGAGCTTTAAATATATTTCTCTGCCTTATATAGTTGTGTTATCAACTTATCTGATCTACCTTATATATATATAGGGCATCCAACTGTAGAAAACCTGCCAGACAGTCCTATGCGAGCAAGACAATCACTCTTGCCTCAAGTGGGACTACCCCTGTCCAAACCCATGCAAGCGTGGAACACGGACGTTAAACGTTGATGATGATACACAGATATACATAGATATTATATAGTCTTGAGTACTCTAGATAATATGTTTTCTCTGGTTGTGCCATTTCCTGTATTTGTATATACATGACTGAATGGTTAAGGATTTGACTTCACCACAACTAGGTACTGGCTTTAATATCACTGCATAACACCTTTGCCAAGTGAAATTGTGTAGAAAAAAGCTGTAACTGTAACTAAAAATGCTAGCCTAGTGTTATTTGTTGTTTCATGTTGAATCTCCCTGAGAATTATATGAAAGATGCATGTCTAATGGTCAGACACACATTATTTAGTAGGTTGTTCTGTTGATCAGACAACTAAATACGCAGTGTCAAAATCAACTATAGATCCACCAATATATATGTAAGTCCTGGGCTTTTGATTATGTATTCATCTGAAATATTCTTATTGTTATGTGTGCATCCCAGCACAAATGACCATAATAATAGTTGATCACTATAGATAATAGTTGAGAAAATCAGATAAAGTGGATAACTTTGCCTGTTGTTGCAGCTGTCATCAGTGTGGCCATTATTTCTTCTGAACTTCCTGTTTTACATCCTGTAGAGCCAGCCAGGTCCAAATTATAGGCCTGTCACCACATATGATTGACAATATTTCCCATAGTTTCCAGTAGAGGTGAAATATTTGGGATTATGTTGATGTTGCCTTGGATATGATTGGGGAAATTTATGATTCCCTTCTTCATGATTAATTCAGTTTTCATATTCCACATTCTGTTGACTGCTGTGGCTCTGTCCACCACTACACACCTCTTATACTACTTGTTCTTGATAACTATACTTGGCTTGTTGGATTTTATCTCTTGATCAGTGTGGATGGTCATATCCCAGAGGATTATTCTCATAACTATTTCCATCAATATCATCATCATCATCTTCCTCATCAGTACCATAAGAACTTCAGTGTGTGCTGATACACACTGTTTCTGCGATGTAGTGCTGGTGCCACGATAAAAATACTCACACACAGCCCACCCTGTAATGTGGTAGTGCTGGTGCCACGATAAAATACTCACAGCCCACCCTGTAATGTGGTAGTGCTGGTGCCACGATAAAATACTCACAGCCCACCCTGTAATGTGGTAGTGCTGGTGCCACGATAAAAATACTCACACACAGCCCACCCTGTAATGTGGTAGTGCTGGTGCCATGATAAAAATACTCTCACACAGCCCACCCTGTAATGTGGTAGTGCTGGTGCCACGATAAAAATACTCACACACAGCCCACCCTGTAATGTGGTAGTGCTGGTGCCACGATAAAATACTCACAGCCCACCCTGTAATGTGGTAGTGCTGGTGCCACGATAAAATACTCACAGCCCACCCTGTACAGTGGTAGTGCTGGTGCCACGATAAAATACTCACAGCCCACCCTGTACAGTGGTAGTGCTGATGCCACGATAAAATACTCACAGCCCACCCTGTACAGTGGTAGTGCTGATGCCACGATAAAATACTCACAGCCCACCCTGTACAGTGGTAGTGCTGGTGCCACGATAAAATACTCACAGCCCACCCTGTACAGTGGTAGTGCTGATGCCACGATAAAATACTCACAGCCCACCCTGTACAGTGGTAGTGCTGATGCCACGATAAAATACTCACAGCCCACCCTGTACAGTGGTAGTGCTGATGCCACGATAAAATACTCACAGCCCACCCTGTACAGTGGTAGTGCTGGTGCCACGATAAAATACTCACAGCCCACCCTGTAATGTGGTAGTGCTGGTGCCACGATAAAATACTCACAGCCCACCCTGTACAGTGGTAGTGCTGATGCCACGATAAAATACTCACAGCCCACCCTGTACAGTGGTAGTGCTGGTGCCACAATAAAATACTCACAGCCCACCCTGTAATGTGGTAGTGCTGGTGCCACGATAAAAATACTCACACACAGCCCGCCCTGTACAGTGGTAGTGCTGGTGCCACGATAAAATACTCACAGCCCACCCTGTAATGTGGTAGTGCTGGTGCCACAATAAAATACTCACAGCCCACCCTGTAATGTGGTAGTGCTGGTGCCACGATAAAATACTCACAGCCCACCCTGTAATGTGGTAGTGCTGGTGCCACGATAAAATACTCTCAGCCCACCCTGTAATGTGGTAGTGCTGGTGCCACGATAAAATACTCACACACAGCCCACCCTGTAATGTGGTAGTGCTGATGCCACGATAAAATACTCACAGCCCACCCTGTACAGTGGTAGTGCTGGTGCCATGATAAAATACTCACAGCCCACCCTGTACAGTGGTAGTGCTGGTGCCACGATAAAATACTCACAGCCCACCCTGTACAGTGGTAGTGCTGGTGTCACGATAAAATACTCACAGCCCACCCTGTACAGTGGTAGTGCTGGTGCCACGATAAAATACTCACAGCCCACTCTGTAATGTGGTAGTGCTGGTGCCACGATAAAATACTCACAGCCCACCCAGTAATGTGGTAGTGCTGGTGCCACGATAAAATACTCACAGCCCACCCTGTAATGTGGTAGTGCTGGTGCCACGATAAAATACTCACAGCCCACTCTGTAATGTGGTAGTGCTGGTGCCACGATAAAATACTCACACACAGCCCACCCTGTAATGTGGTAGTGCTGGTGCCACGATAAAAAGGACCCATTCCACCCTGGAATGGTAATGGTTTTCTTTTTTCTGTTTGTCAGGTTTCTGATTCATCAAACTCTTTGTGTTTTTTTAAATTAATCAGCTTCGACAATGCAGTACACCTGATGCTTTACATTTCAATGGGGGTTGGGTCATCTGTTTTTGCGAAGGGTATGTCCAGCTTAACTCTTTTGTTTTATATAATAAAATCAGCCATGTTTTAGGGTTCCTATTTAAATTGTGAGTTTGATTCCCGGACTAGGTAATGTGTTGCGTTCTTGAGCAAGACACTTTGTTACACATTGTTCCAGTTTACTCAGCTAAGATCACTGGTCACAGAGAGAGGAGACAGGTATGTATGGGTGACTGCTGGTCTTCCACAAATAACCTTGCACAGATTTGTGCCTTGGAGAGGACCTTTCTACGTGAAAAAGTGATGGTTATTCATGACCAGGTGGGGGTGGGGGGATCTTTATCCTTTTACTCCTTTTTATTTAAATTAAAATTCTCCAATATAATTTGATATTAGAACCTTTTGTTAGGATATGTTACAAATACCATAATTACTGAAATAATTAATAATTTTTAGAAAATCCCCTCAAAAGTTTCATTAATTCAAATACAGTGTATTTCATTAGAAATATGGTAATGAAAGGATTAATAGTTGTAGTCTTGAAAATGAGTTCAAGTTGGAGTGGCACTAGATCTCATCCACCTAAAGCTGTTCATAGGTTACAGTCTGTAGACATTCTATGTTAAAGTTGGAGTGGCACTAGACCTTATCTACCTAAAGCTGTTGATAGGTTACAGTCTGTAGACATTCTATGTTAAAGTTGGAGTGGCACTAGACCTTATCTACCTAAAGCTGTTGATAGGTTACAGTCTGTAGACATTCTATGTTAAAGTTGGAGTGGCACTAGATCTTATCTACCTTAAGCTGTTCATAGGTTACAGTCTGTAGACATCTATGTTAAAGTTGGAGTGGCACTAGATCTTATCTACCTAAAGCTGTTCATAGGTTACAGCCTGTAGACATCTATGTTAAAGTTGGAGTGGCACTAGATCTTATCTACCTAAAGCTGTTGATAGGTTACAGTCTGTAGACATTCTATGTTAAAGTTGGAGTGGCACTAGATCTTATCTACCTAAAGCTGTTGATAGGTTACAGTCTGTAAACATTCTATGTTAAAGTTGGAGTGGCACTAGATCTCATCTACCTAAAGCTGTTGATAGGTTACAGTCTGTAGACATTCTATGTTAAAGTTGGAGTGGCACTAGATCTTATCTACCTAAAGCTGTTGATAGGTTACAGCCTGTAGACATCTATGTTAAAGTTGGAGTGGCACTAGATCTTATCTACCTAAAGCTGCTGATAGGTTACAGTCTGTAGACATTCTATGTTAAAGTTGGAGTGGCACTAGATCTTATCTACCTAAAGCTGTTGATAGGTTACAGTCTGTAGACATTCTATGTTAAAGTTGGAGTGGCACTAGATCTTATCTACCTAAAGCTGTTGATAGGTTACAGCCTGTAGACATCTATGTTAAAGTTGGAGTGGCACTAGATCTTATCTACCTAAAGCTGTTGATAGGTTACAGTCTGTAGACATTCTATGTTAAAGTTGGAGTGGCACTAGATCTTATCTACCTAAAGCTGTTCATAGGTTACAGTCTGTAGACATTCTATGTTAAAGTTGGAGTGGCACTAGATCTTATCTACCTAAAGCTGTTGATAGGTTACAGTCTGTAGACATTCTATGTTAAAGTTGGAGTGGCACTAGATCTTATCTACCTAAAGCTGTTCATAGGTTACAGTCTGTAGACATTCTATGTTAAAGTTGGAGTGGCACTAGATCTTATCTACCTAAAGCTGTTGATAGGTTACAGTCTGTAGACATTCTATGTTAAAGTTGGAGTGGCACTAGATCTTATCTACCTAAAGCTGTTGATAGGTTACAGTCTGTAGACATTCTATGTTAAAGTTGGAGTGGCACTAGACCTTATCTACCTAAAGCTGTTGATAGGTTACAGTCTGTAGACATTCTATGTTAAAGTTGGAGTGGCACTAGATCTTATCTACCTAAAGCTGTTCATAGGTTACAGCCTGTAGACATCTATGTTAAAGTTGGAGTGGCACTAGATCTTATCTACCTAAAGCTGCTGATAGGTTACAGTCTGTAGACATTCTATGTTAAAGTTGGAGTGGCACTAGATCTTATCTACCTAAAGCTGTTCATAGGTTACAGTCTGTAGACATTCTATGTTAAAGTTGGAGTGGCACTAGATCTTATCTACCTAAAGCTGTTGATAGGTTACAGTCTGTAGACATTCTATGTTAAAGTTGGAGTGGCACTAGATCATATCTACCTAAAGCTGTTCATAGGTTACAGCCTGTAGACATCTATGTTAAAGTTGGAGTGGCACTAGATCTTATCTACCTAAAGCTGTTCATAGGTTACAGTCTGTAGACATTCTATGTTAAAGTTGGAGTGGCACTAGATCTCATCTACCTAAAGCTGTTGATAGGTTACAGTCTGTAGACATTCTATGTTAAAGTTGGAGTGGCACTAGATCTTATCTACCTAAAGCTGTTGATAGGTTACAGTCTGTAGACATTCTATGTTAAAGTTGGAGTGGCACTAGACCTTATCTACCTAAAGTTGTTGATAGGTTACAGTCTGTAGACATCTATGTTAAAGTTGGAGTGGCACTAGACCTTATCTACCTAAAGTTGTTGATAGGTTACAGTCTGTAGACATCTATGTTAAAGTTGGAGTGGCACTAGATCTTATCTACCTAAAGCTGTTGATAGGTTACAGCCTGTAGACATCTATGTTAAAGTTGGAGTGGCACTAGATCTTATCTACCTAAAGCTGTTGATAGGTTACAGTCTGTAGACATTCTATGTTAAAGTTGGAGTGGCACTAGATCTTATCTACCTAAAGCTGTTCATAGGTTACAGTCTGTAGACATTCTATGTTAAAGTTGGGGTGGCACTAGATCTTATCTACCTAAAGCTGCTGATAGGTTACAGTCTGTAGACATCTATGTTAAAGTTGGAGTGGCACTAGATCTCATCTACCTAAAGCTGATGATAGGTTACAGTCTGTAGACATTCTATGTTAAAGTTGGAGTGGCACTAGATCTTATCTACCTAAAGCTGTTGATAGGTTACAGTCTGTAGACATTCTATGTTAAAGTTGGAGTGGCACTAGATCTTATCTACCTAAAGCTGTTGATAGGTTACAGTCTGTAGACATTATATGTTAAAGTTGGAGTGGCACTAGATCTTATCTACCTAAAGCTGTTGATAGGTTACAGTCTGTAGACATTCTATGTTAAAGTTGGAGTGGCACTAGATCTTATCTACCTAAAGCTGTTGATAGGTTACAGTCTGTAGACATTCTATGTTAAAGTTGGAGTGGCACTAGATCTTATCTACCTAAAGCTGCTGATAGGTTACAGTCTGTAGACATTCTATGTTAAAGTTGGAGTGGCACTAGATCTCATCTACCTAAAGCTGCTGATAGGTTACAGTCTGTAGACATTCTATGTTAAAGTTGGAGTGGCACTAGATCTTATCTACCTAAAGCTGTTGATAGGTTACAGTCTGTAGACATTCTATGTTAAAGTTGGAGTGGCACTAGATCTCATCTACCTAAAGCTGCTGATAGGTTACAGTCTGTAGACATTCTATGTTAAAGTTGGAGTGGCACTAGATCTTATCTACCTAAAGTTGTTGATAGGTTACAGCCTGTAGACATTCTATGTTAAAGTTGGAGTGGCACTAGATCTCATCTACCTAAAGCTGCTGATAGGTTACAGTCTGTAGACATTCTATGTTAAAGTTGGAGTGGCACTAGATCTCATCTACCTAAAGCTGCTGATAGGTTACAGTCTGTAGACATTCTATGTTAAAGTTGGAGTGGCACTAGATCTCATCTACCTAAAGCTGCTGATAGGTTACAGTCTGTAGACATTCTATGTTAAAGTTGGAGTGGCACTAGATCTTATCTACCTAAAGCTGTTGATAGGTTATAGTCTGTAGACATCTATGTTAAAGTTGGAGTGGCACTAGATCTCATCTACCTAAAGCTGCTGATAGGTTACAGTCTGTAGACATTCTATGTTAAAGTTGGAGTGGCACTAGATCTCATCTACCTAAAGCTGTTGATAGGTTACAGTCTGTAGACATCTATGTTAAAGTTGGAGTGGCACTAGATCTTATCTACCTTAAGCTGTTGATAGGTTACAGTCTGTAGACATTATATGTTAAAGTTGGAGTGGCACTAGATCTCATCTACCTAAAGCTGTTGATAGGTTACAGTCTGTAGACATTCTATGTTAAAGTTGGAGTGGCACTAGATCTCATCTACCTAAAGCTGTTCATAGGTTACAGTCTGTAGACATTCTATGTTAAAGTTGGAGTGGCACTAGATCTTATCTACCTAAAGCTGCTGATAGGTTACAGTCTGTAGACATTCTATGTTAAAGTTGGAGTGGCACTAGATCTCATCTACCTAAAGCTGTTGATAGGTTACAGTCTGTAGACATTCTATGTTAAAGTTGGAGTGGCACTAGATCTTATCTACCTAAAGCTGTTGATAGGTTACAGCCTGTAGACATTCTATGTTAAAGTTGGAGTGGCACTAGATCTTATCTACCTAAAGCTGTTGATAGGTTACAGTCTGTAGACATTCTATGTTAAAGTTGGAGTGGCACTAGATCTCATCTACCTAAAGCTGTTGATAGGTTACAGTCTGTAGACATTCTATGTTAAAGTTGGAGTGGCACTAGATCTCATCTACCTAAAGCTGTTGATAGGTTACAGTCTGTAGACATTCTATGTTAAAGTTGGAGTGGCACTAGATCTCATCTACCTAAAGCTGTTGATAGGTTACAGTCTGTAGACATTCTATGTTAAAGTTGGAGTGGCACTAGATCTCATCTACCTAAAGCTGTTGATAGGTTACAGTCTGTAGACATTATATGTTAAAGTTGGAGTGGCACTAAATCTTATCTACCTAAAGCTGCTGATAGGTTACAGTCTGTAGACATTCTATGTTAAAGTTGGAGTGGCACTAGATCTTATCTACCTAAAGTTGTTGATAGGTTACAGTCTGTAGACATCTATGTTAAAGTTGGAGTGGCACTAGACCTTATCTACCTAAAGCTGTTGATAGGTTACAGTCTGTAGACATTCTATGTTATTGTTATTTCCTATTTATTATAATAATATTTTATGTAATTTGTAAAGATTGAATATAAGTAATATTTGTGTTTATTGAGACCATAAGTAGCTATAAAAGTGAGGCAAGAACATATTCAATGTTCAGCAATATAAATGTTATAAAACCTGGGTGGTAGACTCCCAAGCAAACACATTGACACCCAACCACCAGACTATTCATACTTTAATTTTCTATAATTTCCCTCTTTTTTTTTTATATATGTCGCTGTTCTTTCTTTCCTTTTGTTTCTCCATTTTTTTTTCTTACTAAATTTTCTTTTAAAAATAAAAATATTTGAACTATAAATAAATAAATTATAAAGGATATTTTAAAGAACTTTGACAATATACGAACAATCGTCTGATTGTGGAACCAACCAACCAACCGGAAATTTATAAATTCTTAAATTTATAAATTTAATTTAATTTATAATAAATTGAAATGGAAGCAACTGGTGCATGTGTTTCTTATTGGCAACATGACCCTCCCAAAGTATAACAATATCGGTTTCAACACGCGTTTTCAGATAAAGAATCTTGCTAAACAAATTCAGAAACGAGATATTTTAAACATTAACAACAGTAACATCTACTACTACTACTACTGCTGCTGCTGTTACTACTACTACTACTACTGCTGCTGCTGTTGCTGCTGTTACTACTACTACTACTGCTACTACTACTACTACTACTACTACTACTACTACTACTACTACTAGTAACAGTAGTAGTAGTAGCAGTAGTAGCAGTAATAACAGCAGCTGCAGCATTTTATGTTATTACTTTTCTTAATGTTTCTTTGACGATATCCTAGAAAATAAAACTATGCGTAATTTGGTTATGTTGGAGATGTAAGGACCAGTATGACACAGGACCGTGACCTCTGGCGTCACGCAGTAATATAGAAGACCCGACTTATCACGGGAACAAGCTGACGCCGAAGCATACAGACAATATGCCCCCATCCCCTCCCACTGCAAAGTGGTCGTGGAGGTGTCATGACAAAAAAGCACCCAGCCCACACTGTAAAGTGGTCGTGTAGGTGCCATGGTAAAAAAAGCACCCAGCACTCACTGTAAATGAGGTTGGTGTTAGGGCATTTAGCTGTAGAAATCAAGCCAAAATCAGTTCTGTATGGGCAAAGCAAGGTCACCTGACCTAGCATTGCCCACAACACGACAACCTGTCTAGTCCATGCTAGCGTGGAAGAATGGACATACAACGGTGATGATGATGATATATATATTTGCTTATACCTATTACACTTTATATATGAAGATGATATATATATATATATACACATACATACACACACAAATGCACCCAGTACACTCTGTAATGTGGTTGGTGATAGGAAAGAAATCAAGCTGTAGAAACCATGCCAAACAAAGGATTTGGAGGAGTGTTCAGATATGTCAAAAACCTCCTTTGTGCTGGTGTTGCAATAAAATGTATCCAGTGTAAACTGTGCAGTGTGATACCCTAAGTGGGATGCCCTCCCCTCTCCACACAAACACGCACTGTGGGGTTAGTAGTTCTGATTGGCCAAATTTGCTGATGATACACACCCTCACACACTCTTCCATCAGCAGGACACAAACACAAATAAATGTGAACAAACTCAGGAAGTAGCCAATATGTTTGTTGGGTTTTTATGCTCTTCTTTGTCCAATATTCTTTGTCTTGTTCACTGAATATATAAAGAGGTTTTTAACTATTTACGACTGTTATTCATTCTATCTTATAGGTTATCCGTCTTACAGCAATGCTGAAAAATCTCATTAAATACATATGTCCATATATATTGCATGGGGACAATCCCACTCTCTGAACATATCTTTTGCTCTTTTATCTGTTCCAGCTATCTGGCTGAGGCCATGCTGGGGCATTGCCTGCATTGAATACATTTACCCCAAAAGAACTGGTCATCATCATTGAATGCAAACAAAGTCTCCTAGAGAGATGTCTAAATGAAGACTAGGAGTCTCTCGATCCACAAAAAAAAAAAAAAAAAAAAAAAAACTTTATTAAAATGTATTGCATACATATGTACATACATACACATATACATACCAACATACATACATATACACACATGTGTACATGCATACGTACATACATACCAACATACATGCATGTACATACGAAGTTCGGTTGAAAAGTTCATAGGCTGTCTATGAAGGAGCGATGATAGAGCTGTGAAAGTTTGCATTTCAACTGTTCTTATTAATAACTGCATTGTTTCTTTCAAGGGACTATGTTGCAGAATACACCTCATTTGGTCATTCCATGAGAGTATCGGCTGACTCTTGTACACACACACATACATACATGCACACATACACATTCATATGTATGTATATCATTGGGGTTTACCAGATAGGGGCATAGAAGGGTTTGTGGGATTTAGTTCGTGAGCAATATGGTTTTAGTGTCTGTAGAAGTATGGTTTACATTTAATTGGGTTCAAGGTTAGCTTGGATTTAATCTGGATACATGTATTCACACACACACACATGATGTAGTGGCCAAAACACTGTAGAATGCAATCCGTAGAAAAGATAGCCCCGATAATAAACACATTAAAAGCTACAGCAATGTGGAAGACATACATGTACATAATATGAAAGAGTACTGGTGGAATGTTCCAGTAAAAACCCCAATAAAATGAAGGCATAACAGACCGGATATTATGATATGGGACAGGGAGAAGAAAACATGCACAGTAGTGGAAGTTAGCTGTCCAGCAGATGCCAATATAATATCAAAGATTAGTGTAAAGGAGAATATCTATGCAGAACTAATGAGAAATCTACAGATACTCCACCCTGATAACACCTTCAGATTTATGCCTGTGATTATTGGGGCACTGGGATATGTTAGTAACTGCCTCAATACAAATCTTTAGAAGCTAGGCTTCACAGGAACAGAAAGAACACAACTAGTTAGGAAATTACAAGTACAATCCATTAATGGAACAGTAAAAATATGTAAAACATTCAAAAAATTCTGCATCTAATAACTGCATATACACATGTACAGATACTAAACATATGCACATGCACACATGTAACTCAAAACATACACATCCACACATACAATAACTTCCATACCTGCACACACACACATGCATACAGACATACATATCTACCTAGTTGATGTTGTGTAAATTCCAATGAGAGAGACTTGTGTCTATGTTAGAAACTGACTTTCTCTCTATTGGTAAACATTTGTGAAATTATAAAACCAGAATACACACACATTTATGTACATACATATATACACACGTGTGTATTTGTGTGGATTGGGTTGAAACAACTTGTATTTGTTTATGTATCTCTCTCTCTATATATATATATTCATAATTTTTATGTCTTCATGCTGGCATGGGTTGGGATTATACTTTTTATTTAGGCAGATTTTCTCTGGCCAGGTTCTTTTCCTAATCCCAACCCCTATTTTATTTTAAGTATGGTGCATACACACGCACACACACACGCGTGCTTCACACACACATACAAAGGTCGGCTGAAAAGTTCATAGGTTGACCAAGATACTCGCATGGAATGACCAAATGAGGTTTATTTTTCAACATTGTCCCTGGAAAGAAACAATGCAACTTCATAGTCAGTCTATGAACTTTTCAGTCCATCCTCATAAAGGTATAATAAAGATTCCCTTCATTCATGAATGTCCATGGGTTTTGCATCTAGAAAGTTCCTCTCTGGGGCACAAACCCAGGCAAGGTGATTTTATGGAAAACCTCTCCTCGCCACCAATGTTGTCTAAGGGAAAGGCAAAAGCTGCTAACAGCTTGGCTCCATTGATACTGCAACTCATTCTACAACAGGGTAAACTGAAGCAATGTGAAATAAAGTGTCTTGCTGAAGGACTCAGTGCACTGCCTGGCTTAGGAATAAAACTTACAATCTCATGAATATGTCCCACATGTTTTAACCACTAAGCCACACATCTTCCCTTCTGTGTACATGTGTGAAGGCACATGGTTTGGTGTCTAGCGTGTTTGGCTCACAAACGTACTATTGTAGATTTCAATCATGGATAGCACTCTGTTGCATCCTTGAGCAATATACTTCCTTTCACATTGCTCCAGTCCACTTAACTGAAAAGAATTAGAACCAACAGCAACATCAGCAGCTTGGAGTTAAGCTTGAGACTGATTGGTATCCTGTCCAAAGGTAGTCTTGTACTCTCGGTTACTTAATGCAAGGATTAGTGTTCTGATCTGGGACATACTGTGATGGACAGGTGTCTTCTCTAGATTGGGGCAGACTTTAACCCTGTGATGGACTGGTGTCTTCTCTAGATTGGGGCAGACTTTAACCCTGTGATGGACTGGTGTCTTGTCTAGATTGGGGCAGACTTTAACCCTGTGATGGACTGGTGTCTTGTCTAGATTGGGGCAGACTTTAACCCTGTGATGGACTGGTGTCTTGTCTAGATTGGGGCAGACTTTAACCCTGTGATGGACTGGTGTCTTGTCTAGATTGGGGCAGACTTTAACCCTGTGATGGACTGTTGTCTGGTCTAGATTGGGGCAGACTTTAACCATGTGATGGACTGGTGTCTTGTCTAGATTGGGGCAGACTTTAACCATGTGATGGACTGGTGTCTTGTCTAGATTGGGGCAGACTTTAACCATGTGATGGACTGTTGTCTGGTCTAGATTGGGGCAGACTTTAACCCTGTGATGGACTGGTGTCTTGTCTAGATTGGGGTAGACTTTAACCCTGTGATGGACTGGTGTCTTGTCTAGATTGGAGCAGACTTTAACCCTGTGATGGACAGGTGTCTTGTCTAGATTGGGGCAGACTTTAACCCTGTGATGGACTGGTGTCTGGTCTAGATTGGGGCAGACTTTAACCCTGTGATGGACAGGTGTCTGGTCTAGATTGGGGCAGACTTTAACCCTGTGATGGACTGGTGTCTGGTCTAGATTGGGGCAGACTTTAACCCTGTGATGGACTGGCGTCTTGTCTAGATTGGGGCAGACTTTAACCCTGTGATGGACTGGTGTCTGGTCTAGATTGGGGCAGACTTTAACCCTGTGATGGACTGGCGTCTTGTCTAGATTGGGGCAGACTTTAACCCTGTGATGGACTGGTGTCTTGTCTAGATTGGGGCAGACTTTAACCCTGTGATGGACTGGTGTCTTGTCTAGATTGGGGCAGACTTTAACCCTGTGATGGACTGGTGTCTGGTCTAGATTGGGGCAGACTTTAACCCTGTGATGGACTGTTGTCTGGTCTAGATTGGGGCAGACTTTAACCATGTGATGGACTGTTGTCTGGTCTAGATTGGGGCAGACTTTAACCCTGTGATGGACTGTTGTCTGGTCTAGATTGGGGCAGACTTTAACCCTGCGATGGACTGGTGTCTTGTCTAGATTGGGGCAGACTTTAACCCTGCGATGGACTGGTGTCTGCTCTAGATTGGGGCAGACTTTAACTTACCTTTAAGTCAATGATCTATTACAAGAAAAATGAGATAAACTTTAGAAGATATGTGAATGTTTTAATCAGTCTGTTTTGTTTCTCTCCCTGAAGAAAACATTTCTTCTCTTTTGGATAGAAGCGGGGTGGGGGTCAACATTTGATGTTACTCAGTAATGCAAACACTAAATATACTCACAGTATGGCTTCAAACACATAGACCCCTGCCCCTACCCAACAAATACTTCCCGCCAACTGTAAGGGTACATCAATAAGTGGGTGTGTGGTGGCAAAACTTAGGTTTCAAGTGATTGGCTAATAGCTTTAATTTAACATTAAGTACAGCAATTGAGTTTCAATAAAAAAAATAGCCTAATTAGTCTTTACACTTCAAGTTTGCATTCATCGTTAGCCAATAAAAAAAATATAATAGTACAGTTTCGGACTGCTTTAAAGAATTGATATTTCACCCGCTTCTCTTTCTCCACCCCTCACATATACTATTTATTTATTGTTTCGTTTTTTGTGGAAAATATCTTGTGTATGTGAAAGAAGCTGGGTGTGTTCTGCTATAATTTATTCTTTAGATGGAGGTAGTAGAGTAGTTTATCTCTCCACTGATTTTATGACCCCCACTCATCTAGCCTTGTTATAGACATTTTTTGAAACAGGGTCAGAGTAAAATACCTGAAATTAAGGCAATGAAACCCCCCTTCCCTCTCACTTCAATCAAGGAAGTAGCCTTATAAGCAAGAATATACGTAGTGTGTATGTATGCATACATACACATTAACATACACACATGCCCACACACATACACATACATGACACACAAATATATAGATATAGATAGATATATCACCAGCATTTCACTTTTTATTTTCTGTTCTAGCATATCCATCCATCCATAGAAACATACATACACACACACATCCATACAAACATACATACACACACACATCCATATATGAAAAACTTCCACCCATACAAACATACATACACACACACATCCATACAAACATACATACACACACACATCGATATATGAAAAACTTCCATCCACACAAACATACATACACACACATCCATATATGAGAAACTTCCATCCATACAAACATACATACACACACATCCATACAAACATACATACATACACACACATCCATATATGAGAAACTTCCATCCATACAAACATACATACACACACATCCATACAAACATACATACACACACACATCCATACAAACATACATACACACACACATCCATACAAACATACACACACACATCCATATATGAAAAACTTCCATCCATACAAACATACATACACACACACATCCATATATGACAAACTTCCACCCATACAAACATACATGCACACACATCCATACAAACATACATACACACACACATCCATATATGAGAAACTTCCATCCATACAAACATACATACACACACATCCATACAAACATACATACACACACACATCCATATATGAGAAACTTCCATCCATACAAACATACATACACACACATCCATACAAACATACATACACACACACATCCATATATGAGAAACTTCCATCCATACAAACATACATACACACACATCCATACAAACATACATACACACACACATCCATATGAGAAACTTCCATCCATACAAACATACATACACACACATCCATACAAACATACACACACACACACATCCATATATGACAAACTTCCACCCATACAAACATACATGCACACACACATCCATACAAACATACATACACACACATTCATACAAACATACACACACACATCCATATATGAAAAACTTCCATCTATACAAACATACATACACACACATCCATACAAACATACACACACACATCCATATATGAAAAACTTCCATCCATACAAACATATATACACACACACATCCATACAAACATACATACACACACATCCATACAAACATACATACACACACATCCATATATGAGAAACTTCCATCCATACAAACATACATACACACACATCCATACAAACATACACACACACACACATCCATATATGAGAAACTTCCATCCATACAAACATACATACACACACACATCCATATATGAGAAACTTCCATCCATACAAACATACATACACACACACACACATCCATACAAACATACATACACACACACATCCATATGACAAACTTCCATCCATACAAACATACATACACACACACACATCCATATATGAGAAACTTCCATCCATACAAACATACATACACACACATCCATACAAACATACATACATACACACACATCCATATATGAGAAACTTCCATCCATACAAACATACATACACACACATCCATACAAACATACATACACACACACATCCATACAAACATACATACACACACACATCCATACAAACATACACACACACATCCATATATGAGAAACTTCCATCCATACAAACATACATACACACACATCCATACAAACATACATACACACACACATCCATACAAACATACATACACACACACATCCATACAAACATACACACACACATCCATATATGAGAAACTTCCATCCATACAAACATACATACACACACACATCCATATATGAGAAACTTCCACGCATACAAACATACATACACACACATCAGTACAAACATACATACACACACACATCCATATATGAAAAACTTCCATCCATACAAACATACATACACACACACATCCATATATGAGAAACTTCCACGCATACAAACATACATACACACACATCAGTACAAACATACATACACACACACATCCATATATGAAAAACTTCCATCCATACAAACATACATACACACACACATCCATATATGAGAAACTTCCACGCATACAAACATACATACACACACATCAGTACAAACATACATACACACACACATCCATATATGAGAAACTTCCATCCATACAAACATACATACACACACACATCCATATATGAAAAACTTCCATCCATACAAACATACATACACACACATCAGTACAAACATACATACATACACACATATCCATACAAACACACATCCATACAAACATACATACACACACACATCCATACAAACATACACACACACATCCATATATGAGAAACTTCCATCCATACAAACATACATACACACGCATCCATACAAACATACATACATATACACACATCCATATATGAGAAACTTCCATCCATACAAACATACATACACACACATCCATACAAACATACATACACACACACATCCATACAAACATACATACACACACACATCCATACAAACATACACACACACATCCATATATGAAAAACTTCCATCCATACAAACATACATACACACACACATCCATATATGACAAACTTCCACCCATACAAACATACATGCACACACACATCCATACAAACATACATACACACACACATCCATATATGAGAAACTTCCATCCATACAAACATACATACACACACATCCATACAAACATACATACACACACACATCCATATATGAAAAACTTCCATCCATACAAATATACATACACACACACACACATCCATATATGACAAACTTCCACCCATACAAACATACATGCACACACACATCCATACAAACATACATACACACACATCCATACAAACATACACACACACATCCATATATGAAAAACTTCCATCTATACAAACATACATACACACACATCCATACAAACATACACACACACATCCATATATGAAAAACTTCCATCCATACAAACATACATGCACACACACATCCATATATGAGAAACTTCCACCCATACAAACATACATACACACACACACACATCCATACAAACATACATACACACACACATCCATATGACAAACTTCCATCCATACAAACATACATACACACACACACATCCATATATGAGAAACTTCCATCCATACAAACATACATACACACACATCCATACAAACATACATACACACACACATCCATATATGAGAAACTTCCACGCATACAAACATACATACACACACATCCATACAAACATACATACACACACACATCCATACAAACATACATACACACACACATCCATACAAACATACACACACACATCCATATATGAGAAACTTCCATCTATACAAACATACATACACACACATCCATACAAACATACATACACACGCACATCCATATATGAGAAACTTCCACGCATACAAACATACATACACACACATCAGTACAAACATACATACACACACACATCCATATATGAGAAACTTCCATCCATACAAACATACATACACACACATCCATACAAACATACATACACACACACATCCATATATGAGAAACTTCCACGCATACAAACATACATACACACACATCCATACAAACATACATACACACACACATCCATACAAACATACATACACACACACATCCATACAAACATACACACACACATCCATATATGAGAAACTTCCATCTATACAAACATACATACACACACATCCATACAAACATACATACACACACACATCCATATATGAGAAACTTCCACGCATACAAACATACATACACACACATCAGTACAAACATACATACACACACACATCCATATATGAGAAACTTCCATCCATACAAACATAAATACACACACATCCATACAAACATACATACACACACACATCCATATATGAGAAACTTCCATCCATACAAACAAACATACACACACACATCCATATATGAGAAACTTCCATCCATACAAATATACATACACACACACACACATCCATATGACAAACTTCCATCCATACAAACATACATACACACACACATCCATATATGAGAAACTTCCATCCATACAAACATACACACACACACATCCATATATGACAAACTTCCATCCATACAAACATACATACACACACATATCCATATATGAGAAACTTCCATCCATACAAACATACATACACACACACATCCATATATGACAAACTTCCATCCATACAAACATACATACACACACATCAGTACAAACATACATACACACATCCATATATGAAAAACTTCCATCCATACAAACATACATACACACACATCCATATATGACAAACTTCCACACAGTTTCTGCCTACCAAATTCCATTTACAAGCCATTGTTCAACACAAAGCTATAGTAGAAGACATTTGCCCGAATTACTGTGCAGTTGGACTGAACCCTAAAGCAAGCAATCATCATCATCATCATTTAACTTCCACCTAGTTCACACTGTAAATATGGTTGGCATTGGGAAGGGCATTCAGCCATAGAAGCCACACCAAAACCATTTCTGTATGAGCAAGACATGATCATCTGATCTTGCTTGTCTCATATCTGGACCATTCATGCTAGCATGGAAAAATGGTCGTTAAATGGTGATGATGACGATATATACACATATACAAACACAGATATATAAATACACGCAAGCATATACAAATGTATATATAATCATCATCATTACCACTGCTTCCAAGCTTGCATGACTTAGACAGCTTATCATGTTCTGACGCTAGACAGGTCAGGTGACTACATCTTGTTCATATGTTCCATTACTGATATGATTTCTACAGCTGATGCCCTTCTTAAAGCCAACCACTTTACAGTGTGGACTGGGAGTTTTTGTTGTGACACCTACATAAATAACCACTTTACAGTGTGGGCTTGAAGTTTTTGTTGTGACACCTACATAACCACTTTACTGTGTGGGCTGTGAGTTTTTGTTGTGACACCTACACAATCACTTTACAGTGTGGAGTGGGAAAATTGGCACCACTCTATCTCATTATAATGTTAGGGTACTCATTGTATCCTAAGTAGGTATCAGAGTGTGGTGTGTGATGTATGAGCAAGCTACTCTGTATGATATATATATAAGTATATAGTAATATATATATATATATTTTAATATATATATATATATATATATATATATATATATATATATATATAGGAGGTGAGTTTTATTGTAGTACAATAAAGCAATGCAAATATCGGATAAGTAGCATTCTACAGTTTGTCGGACTGGAGTATAAATAATATATGATATGTTGATTTAAAACTTCACTATTCACAAGTGTTTTTTAACCTTCATATCATGTGTCCCTATTTTATCTGATGAAAACGCAGATATCATCTCATGATGATATTTGTTTTTGAAATGCGCATAATAAAATACTTGGAACTCTTTTAACCATCTTTTGATCTTATATATTATATATATATATATATATACAGAGTTTTCCATGCTGGCATTGTTGGGCATGGTGGTATATATATGTATGGATGGTGTGGGTGTGTGGGTGGGTGTGTGTAACTCACTACCTATTGGCAGAGTAAAATTCCAACAATTGATCAATACATTAACCTTGAAACATCAACAGCTCTTCTCATACACTGCCATGTATTTATCACCCCTCTCTCTCCACACACACACACACACACACACACACATATATATCACATTCTCACAGTTATTTAGCCCAATTATTTTTGTATAACAACACTCACATGCACATATCTATCTATCTATCTATCTATCTATCTATCTATCTATCTATCTATCTATCTATCTATCTATCTATCTATCTATCTATCTATCTTTCTATATATTTATATATATCAAAAGTATCTTTATATATATATATATATATCAAAAGCATATATTGAGTTAGAAATTCAAAATCATCTCTTACAATAAATTAGCTCTAGGAAAGAGATTTTTCCGAGCCGTATATTATAACTGAACAGAAAAGAAAGACGAACACAGATTTATACATATATGTGTTCAAATCATAAGGGACCAGATTCGCTAAGGTGAAGAGAATACTAACTATAGACAATAGGGTTTGCCTGTCTCAATTGAAGAATAAATCAAGAAAAATAAATACAAACCAGAATACTGGTAACTACCAATCACCCACATTGAACACATATATGTATATGTCTGTGTTCATTTTTTTCTTTTTTGTTCAGTTATATATATATATATATATATATATATATATATATATATATATATATATATATATATATATATATATATGTGTATATATATATGTGTATATATATGTGTATATATATAGAGAGATAGAGTTCTAAGTGCAATCCTGTTTATCCTAGAGCTCCAGATCATAGCAGAGAAGTTTAACCCTTTACCATTTACATTACTCTATATATACTATTGTATTTTCACAGTAAAGGATTTATCTCACATAATTATCTCACATAATATCAAATCTATGAGATTTTGATATTTATTTTGAGAAAAATACCTTAACATCAGTATGAGGGACTGGTTACGGCCGGTTTGAACAGAAAGAGGTGAGAGAATTCTGGCCGGATATGGCCGGTTTAAAAGCTAAAGGGTTAAGACTGGTTGTCCATGGGAACTTTTGTATGCCAATGATCTGGCCCTCATAGCTGAATCTGTGGAAGAATAAATTCTGGCTGTGGAAACAGATCTTAGATTCAAAAGGGCTGAAAACAACAACTAAAATGTTAATAAGTAGGAAAGAAGTTAGGGCACTAATCTCACCTTACTTGATATGCAGAAAAGAAGAAGGCATAAACTTTATATTATGTATACAATGCAAATCTTGGGTGCACTAGAGGTGTAGTGGGATAGCAAGCAGACTAACAGGAGAGGAAGACTTTGTATGTAACATGGACAGGGTAATCAATAGTAAGAGTGTCAATGATATAAACTTTTTCTAATCTGATGAAGTATCCATAAAAGTGGTTGATAGCTTCTGCTATCTATTAGCAGTGGAGGAGGGTGTTTCGAGAGAATAATAACTAGAATAAGGATAAGATGGAAGAAAGCTAGAGAGCTACTCCCAATGTTGACAACAAACGGTTTCTCCCAATGAATGAACAGTTGTGTGTGAAGTGCAATGCTACATGGTAGTGAAACGTGGGCTGTAAACGTATAGGAAATACAAAGGCTGGAGAGAAATGAGACAAGCATGCTTTGATGGATGTGCAATGTTAAATGTGCGAACACAAAGCATGGATGAACTGAGAAAGAAACTGGGTATAAGTGGAATGAGATATAGTGTGCAGGAGAAGAGACTGTATTAGTATGGAGATGTGATGCACATGGTGATGATTGCTGGGTGAAGAAGAGCCAAGTAATCCCAGTGGAAGGAAGCTGCAGTAGAGGAAGACCACGAAAATCCTGGATGGAAGTCGTGAAAAATGAACTGAAATTATAGAAGCTAACAGAGATGATACCGAACCAGACTTGCTAGGGACAGTCATCACCGGTGATGAGTCATGGGCCTTCGAGTACGACCCGGAGGGGACCTGTTTTGAAGACGTGAATGACATCAAAAAGGCTGCGACGATGGAACTGCGGAGGATCCCGGAAGAATCCTTCCAGGAGTGCATGCAAACGTGGCAGAAAAGGATGGAAAAGGGCATTAGGCTCCAGGGGGATTACTTAGTGTGAAGTTTGGGTTTGAAATAAATCTTTTGTGACATCAGTCCTGTAACTTTTCTGACACACCTTGTATATATATAATTCAAGTTCAACCAATAAGGTATCTAACCTTGAGCTGGAGGGGGGTGGGGGTGGATTGTGTAGTTAATGGGGTTCAATTGCTAACCCTCTTCGAAGTAAACCCCTTGTGTCTCTACACTGAACTCTGTGATCCTTCCACTGCTTGAAGCTTGTCTGGAATGGCTCTCAGTACTGCTGTCACAGTCTGCATGATGTCTTCTCTGCTTTCAAAGTGGGAGCCTTTCAGTGGCATCTTCAATTTTGGGAACAATCAAAAGTCAGGAGTCTTTCTTTGCCAACAAACCCTAGATCAGTTGCAACAAATCTACCAATGTGTTGTTGTGATGCAGCTGCCGATTTGGGGAAGTTCAGATCTTGTCTCTTGCATCTCAAAGTTATTGGAGGACTTGGTGATATACATCACCTCAGTAGTCGAAGAAAACAATCACAGCTACCTCAATAACTATGTAAGAGTATTATATACAGATTTCATGATCATTATCATTCATCAGTGTGAAACTAATAAGGCATTGTGTTTTTGCATCTCTGTATTTGTCTTGTTATTTCTTGTACTATATATATATATAACTGATATATATAGTACAGGTTTAAAACTAGTTAGACCATTACTCAACAGAGTACTCGATACTTGGCATAGTAGAGTATGGCTACATGCATTCATATGTATATATATATATATATATATATATATATATATATATATATATATATATATATATATATATATATGAGATGCAGTTCGAATTTGTGCCAGGCAAAAGCACTGCAGATGCTCTCTTCCTGGTGATCTTACGTGAATCTATAGTGGAACTAGAGAAAAAATTCCAAACATGGAAGCAGGGCCTAGAAAGAAGGTTTTAAAGTCATCTTAACAAAGACTAAGGTCCTAGTAAGTTGAAGAGAAAACAGAACCCAGATACCTTTGGGGAAATGGCCTTGCTCAGTGTTGTGTATATATATATATATATATATGAATGTATGTATATTTTCATACATTCTACCAGAATTTTCTCTTTTTTGTTTATTATTTAAAACTAGTATACTCACAAAAGTTAGTAATATGATAAATATAACTGGTATACTAATAGATAACACCAGTATACTAACATTAAACAGTTGTAATGCAACGAATAAATGTTTTTAAACAGGTCAAAAGTTTTCAAATGATGTATGTTTAAAAGGAAAATCCTATTCGGGTGTTGTTTATTTTTCTTGTTTGCTGAAAGTGTATGTGTATGTGTGTATATATATAAATATGTGTGTGTCTGTGTGTGTGTGTGTATATATATATATATATATATATATATAAATAAAGAGAAATATTTTAAATGTTTGGATATAAGGTGTATATACACAGGGATGGGGGGTTTAAATCCTGTTGTATAGAATTTGGACGGCTGTTTATTTAACTATGTTTGTTGTTGTTGTTGTTGGTATTTGTGGGGCTTAGTACCGGATCAGCTCAAATCATTCAAACTTTCTTCTCTGATGAAAGCTAGCTATTGCAGCCATTGCCATCCTTTTCAAGTATAGTATATCTGAAACTATTTTATCTTGTAGTTATTTTATATGGCAAATTGGCACTCATTAGAACCACAGATTAAATGGTCCAGTATTTTTTTCAACAAGTTCAAATTTTGCCAATACCAACTTTACCTTCCACCCTTTTGGGATAGATAAAGAAAGTACAATTCCAATGTGATGTGAATTGGCAGAATTAGTAAAGAGTCTCACTGGAATTGTTGTGGTATCTGATCCAGCTCTGTGTGTTTTGAGTTCAAATCTCACCTCAAGGAGTTGTGACTGACAGATAGAATCAGTAATGGAAAGGCCAATGCAAACATTGTTTCCTTGGTCTGATCTGATGGAATACAGGTGCATACAGTGGGATCCCACCCTTCTTGGTAGTCAGAGGCTATACTTCAGTATTAGCCAGTGTCTGATGACATATCCAACCCTTGCTAGGAAGATGGGCATTAAATGATATTGATGATATATATATATGTAGATATATATATATATATATATATATATATATATATATATATATATATATATATATGTAGGAGGGGAGTTTTAATGTAGCACAATAAAGCAATGCATTATATCCTTAATATCATTAATATTTTTATTTTAACAATACATATTAATAAATTCTTTTTTTCGCACATATTATTAAACCCTTAAATATATAAACCTTAAATTAACACTATTCTTAATTCCTTTTTCTTTAATCATAAAAATCAACATCCATCCATAAACCTCATTAACTTTTAATTTCAAAATCTTTTTAAATTATCTATTATCTTCCAATGGTTTTTTAATTTCTCTCTGTGAGACAATGTTTTCTCAGTTGTAAAGGCTAT
>OZ024744.1:109078886-109118886 GCA_964016885.1 Eledone cirrhosa
TCTCATCTCCTTCCCTTTTCATCCTTTTCTCTCCCCCCCTCTCTAAATAAAATATTTTTCCCAATATCACACATCAATCTAAAACCACTTTTCATATGTTGATTTAAAACTGCACTATCAACAAGTGTTTTTTTTTTTTAGCCTTCATATCATGTTCTCCTGTTTTATCTGATGAAAACACAAATATTATTGTTTGACGATGTTTGTTTTTGAAATGCGCATAATAAAATATATTGAACTCCTTTAACCATCTTTTGATCTTATATTATAATTATATATATATATATATATATATATATATATAAATATATATATATCATTTACCAACTTTTTTCCCTAGACTCTTTCTGCCGCAGACACAATCACTGTATTTCTCTGACACGCATAAAGAACACAGACACAAACACACTACACCTTGTCTTTACCACACACCCAATATAAACTACACATCTCTCTCTCTCTCTCCTTCTCTCTACAACACTTGCATTCTAGCCCTCTGTTTCTCACTCTCTGACATATATACATCACACATACACATCTTTTATTCTTTGATCTATAAAGACACTCTTTTTACTGCATCACTCCGTCTCAACTATCACTGGCAACCTGCTTCCTTTGCTACTCTCTCACTCTCTCTTTCTCTCTCTAACTGACACAGCCACACCTGTTCACCCTCACCTCCCACTCTGACACACAAACACTTGCTTAATGTTAAATATGATGATGATATATATATATATGTATATATATATATATATATATATCATCATCATCGTCAATTACGTCCGCTTTTCCCTGCTTTCAAGGGTGGGACGGGAACTGATTCTGGCTTGATTTCTACAGCTGGATGCCCTTCCTAACACCAACCTCATTTACAGTGAGTGGTGGATGCTTTTTTTGCCGAGGCACCTCCACGACCACTTTGCAGTGGAATGATAGGGACCCCAGTCCCTATCATCTCATTTCTGCAGCTGAGTAAACTGGAGCTATGTGAAATAAAGTGTCTTGCTCAAGGAAACAACACATCACCCGGTCTGAGAATTGAACTCACAACCTTTCGATTGCAAGGCCAATGCTATAACCACTAAGCCATGTGCCTCTCTCTCTCTCTCTCTCTCTCTCTCTCTATATATATATATATATATATATATATATATATATGTGTGCCTCCACATATATATATATATATGTGTGCCTCCACATATATATATATATATGTGTGCCTCCACATATATATATATATATATATATGTGCCTCCATATATATATATATATATATATATATATATATATATATATATATATGTGCCTCCACATATATATATATATAGAGAGAGAGTGAGAGAGAGAGGGAGAGAGAGAGAGCATTTGAGAATCTGCATGTCTGAATTATCAACTGAGTCCATTGTGATGACCACCCTGCTGTCTTACTTTAGAGGGAAAGGACAGGAAGTTTTCATCTGCCTGGTCGCCATGGTGAAAAAGGATGTGTGGGGGATACGAAACCCTGATTATCTTTTTCGGGTTTCTTGAAGAGGAAAATCAAAGTGGAGAAGACAATGCTGGTTTCCAACCAGTCTGTTGGTGGGTGAGCATGGTCCTAGTAAATGGGCCTTGCCTGTAGATTGGTATACAACTGGGATACTTGCCCTAGCCGTTAGAGTGACCATGGCTTTTTTGAGTGCTTTCTTTACAAGTCACCCTCAGAAACTTCCCACTTTTGGGGACTTTGTTATGTTTAATTTTTTTAAATGTTTATTTTCTTAGTCTCTGTTATAAATTTTATTTCACACAAAAGACCCACCCTGTACCATCCTGTGCCGTCTTAAATGTTTTCTTAATGTGAGCCCTGAGTATGGTTAATAATGGAATCATTATTTTTATTATTGTTGTTTCTTCGCTAAGCTTCTAATGCTGGAGATGTATCACAGTGTCAACTGTTCACTACCAGTGAACTGAGGTAACACCCCTTATTTTTCAAGTACCCTCTGGAGTATTTGAGCTGTTCCAAGCAATGATGTTTTTTGAAGGTGTTCCATCCATATTGCAATCCCTATTTATTTAATGTACTTCTTAAGATCTCTACCCATTGTTCCCAAGACTCCAACTATTACTGGTATTACCACCACCTTTTTCAGTGATCACCACTGCTTAACCTCCCAAGCTAACCTGTCATATCTATCAATTTATTTTCCTTCTTTATCACATACCTTGTTATCAGCTGGATAGGTTATATCTATGATCCAACACTGTTAGCTTTCTTTCTCAATTAATACAATATCTGGTCTCCTTTACTCCATCTCGTGGTCATACTGTATTACTAAGTCCCACAGGATCTTTGTAGCATCATTTTCAATAATGCCCTACCAAGTGTATATTTGTCACAAAGCTCCCAATGGACTTTCCATGATATGTTATTGTGACATTTCTTATATTCTTTCTGAGCTAGTGGTGTATATTAATAAATGGAAATTATATTTATAAAACCATATTTATTTTATTATATATATAAAAAAAAAAAAAACTTTGGTACGCTCTCATCAGATAAAATACAAAATTTGTTCTATAAATAGTGACATACCCGAGAAACCATACCTTATCGGTTCAGGTTCCATTTGGTTTTTCGGGTATGTCATTATTTATAAAACAAATTTTGTATTTTATCTGATGAAAGCGTACCAAAGTTTTTTTTTTAATATATATAATAAAATAAATATGGTTTTATAAATATAGTTTCCATTTATTAATATAATTGTTATTATACTCCAGGAAACTTGTCGAGTGCTTTGAATCTGTTATAAATAAATTTGTTGAATTACCAGCAAATTAAATAATTGTTTCTACTTTAGGCACAAGGCCAGCAATTACCCAGGGCATTACTGGTACTTTATTTTATCGACCCCGTAAGGATGAAAAGCAAAGTCAACCGCGGCGGGATTTGAACTCAGATCGTAAAGGGACGTAACTATGCTGGAAAGCATGGCGTCCGACCCTCTACCGATACTGCCAATCCACCGCCCAATCCACCAGCAAATTAAATAATAAAAGAAAGCAGCTGATCATCAGATCAAACTAAGGAAACAATGTGTCTTTCACCTCTTTTCCAGTGCCAAGGGTGGGATTTGAACTCAGCATTCACAGAGTTCCATCAGATACCACTAACAATAGAAATCTTTAAATATTCTGCCAATTCATTACTCCTTGTACTCGTACTTTATTTATCCACCCCGAAAAAAAAAGTGATTCTACTGTTTGGCACAAGGCCAGCAATTACCCAGTACATTACTGGTACTTTATTTTATCGACCCCATAAGGATGAAAGGCAAAGTTAACCCTGAAATAATTGTTTCTACTTTAGGCACAAGGCCAGCAATTACCCAGTGCATTTAACCCTGAAATAATGAAAGGTAAAGTTGACCTGAACAAGGATTTGAACTCAGAGCACTGAGCCAGAACAAATACTGTGGTAGTTAACCCATACTCTATTGACTGTACTCATATGTGTTGACAGTCTGTCTCTGACACTCCCCCATCTCTCACATATATATATGATATGCACCTGCCTACTAATATCCTGTCCCCCACCCCACCCCCTCTCTATGTATGCTGCTGATACTCCCCCTACTCCCCATACACACCACTACAAAACAATGTCTTCACCTGTAACACAACAGAATAGAATTACATACTCCTTATTGTAAGAGGCCACAGACATATAAACTGTCAGTCTCATGTGTCTCTCACTCTCTCTCTCTGTTTCTCTACCTCACTCTCTCTCTGTTTCTCTACCTCACTCTCTCTCTGTTTCTCTACCTCGCTCTCTCTAGATAGATTGACACATTACCTAACTCAACAAGCATTAACTACATAGTTGGTCATCTTACTGATATCTTCAAGCTATGTACACCTCATATATATATATATATCTATATATATTTTGAACTCTGTTCCCAACACACCTTTTGAACTCTGTTCCCACACACTTCTCACCTGAAGAAGGGCTTATGCCCGAAACGTCGTCCCCCACCTACCCCCCACTCTCCTGAGCGTGAATTTAATAAACATTTATTGTACTGCCTCTCTGTTCTGTCCCTGTTCAATTTTTCATTATATATATATATATATATATATATAACGAAGGAAATGTGGTAAGGAACCAGATGGACCATAACGCACCAAAGTACTCAATACTTAGAGTAGTAGAGTGGGTAATAGGAACGAGTAGGACCCCGACAGCTGAGCTCAAGCCGTTTCGACGGCTAATTCTGGACTAAATTTAGTCCAGAATTAGCCGTCGAAACGGCTTGAGCTCAGCCGTCGGGGTCCTACTCGTTCCTATATATATATATATATATATATATATATATATATAGTAATAATAATAAATTTGAAGACTAAAATCCAAAGAGGGCTCGATAAGGATAAATATATATCAGATATATAAGAACCGTAGAGCAAATATTTATTAAAATAACAGATTAAAGTTTAAGCAAAGAATCGCTGCTTTCACCCTTAACGGGATCTTCAGAAGAAACAGTTCTAGTCCTGTAGAAGCTTTTCTATATTAAAACATTTATATTCTGCTATGTATTGAGTACCTTACTTACTGTGGTTACCTCCGATTCAACCCGGAATAACCTATATATATATATATATATATATTTATTAAAATAACAGATTAAAGTGTAAGCAAAGAATCGCTGCTTTCACCCTTAACGGGATCTTCTGAAACTAAAGTTTGAAGAATTATTAGATAAAATATATAGTCTTTCCTCTCCCTAGTATGTAGAAATCAACCACATAAATAATCATTTAAACGAGGCTATAAGTTTAAAACGTAACTGTGAAGAAATAATAGACAAATGATACGTGAGGGACAGCCAGATAAAATTTATCTAGTCATTCCTTTTAGCCCGTAGGAATTAACTAGACAAATAATCAACTAAACGGAGTTAGGTTTAAAATAGAAGTTAGAAGAAAAAATGCATATAAACTTTACCAAAATTCCTTTAGTCCCGACTGCCGGCAGTTTTGTTCCTTTTTTATATCCGATCCTGGGTTTATCCACGAGGCTTGGAGCTTATCAAGAGACACCTCGAGTTTGGACTAAAATTTCTACCGTGATCCCCGCCAGAAATGAATTCAAAAATGGGTAAGAATTATCACGTGGCTAGTGGTCAAGGTAGAGGGTTGCGATTGGTTGCCAGGCGGCGAGTAGGCTGGTTGCTAGAAAGCGCAGCCAGATACTGCCTAAAGTGTTACTCTACCGTACGTGAGTATATATTAAATACATAGGGATATATGTATATATTTAGACATATATTTAGACATAGTCACAGATACATATATGACTGTGGCTACATTTCACGGTGTGGCTCAATGAAGAATTAATTAAGCAAATAATTATTAATCAGAGCTATATATAAAATTGCAAGTTTGAAGAATTATTAGATAAAATATACACAGTCTTTCCTCTTTTATCTAATAATTCTTCAAACTTGCAATTTTATATATAACTCTAATTAATAATTATTTGCTTAATCAATTCTTCATTGAGCCACACTGTGAAATGTAGCCACTATCATATATGTATCTGTGACTATGTCTAAATATATCCCTTTGAATTTAATATATATATATATAGAGAGAGAGAGATGGCTTTTACAGGACTAGAACTGTTCATCAGGAATGGGCTTTCCTGATGATTTCTCCCGAATGAAACAGTTCTAGTCCTGTAGAAGCCATTTCTATATGAAATATTTATACTCTGCTATGCATTGAGTACTTTACTTACTGTGGTTACCCCCGATTGAACCTGGGATACACACACACACACACACATATATATATATATATAATATTATATATATGTACATATATATAATATTAGGGCGGTGGATTGGCAGTATCAGTAGAGGGTCAGACACCATGCTTTCCAGCATAGTTATGTCCCTTTACGATCTGAGTTCAAATCCCGCCGAGGTTGACTTTGCCTTTCATCCTTACGGGGTCGATAAAATAAAGTACCAGTAATACACTGGGTAATTGCTGGCCTTGTGCCTAAAGTAGAAACAATTATTTATATGTACATAAAGTCTGGGAGGGTTCTGTAGAAACAGTAGACGGCTTCTGTTACCTAGGTGACCAAATTAGCAGCAGAGGTGGGTGTTCTAAAAGTACAGTAACCAGAGTAAGAACGGGATGGAAGAAATTCAGGGAGCTACTACCACTGCTAGCTGCAAAAAGCTTTTCCCTCAAAATGAAAAGCAGACTGTATTATGCGTTCATACGAACAGCAATGCTGCATGGTAGTGAAACCTGGGCGTTATGTGTATATCGTTTAATGTCCATCTTCCACGCTAGCATGTGTATTCTCTACTTCGGTACTGAGCACTCTTTCCTCATGTTTGTAAACCCCAATTGTATGGATGTATAAGCTCTGCCACTCAAATATATTTTGACGAAAGTCAAACAAGTTTTCCCTTTTTCCAGTATTTTACACTCAAAATATGCTCTTCACTCCACTCTAGTCAATATTTAAATGTATTTTTCTCTGGTTTTGTTGAAAGACACCTATAAATTTTCCTGTCCATTATCTCTTTTGTTATCATCTCGTATGTATCTTACCAACAGAGTGGTTGATGAGTGACTGCAGTATGGCTGACCAGCTAAGGAGTTTGCTTCACAATCATTATGTCTCAGATACTGCAGTATGGCTGACCAGCTAAGGAGTTTGCTTCACAATCATTATGTCCCAGATACTGCAGTATGGCTGACCAGCTAAGGAGTTTGCTTCACAATCATTATGTCCCAGATACTGCAGTATGGCTGAACGGCTAAGGAATTTGTTTCACAATCATTATGTCCCAGATACTGCAGTATGGCTGACTGACTAAGGAGTTTGCTTCACAATCATTATGTCCCAGATACTGCAGTATGGCTGACCGACTAAGGAGTTTGCTTCACAATCATTATGTCCCAGATACTGCAGTATGGCTGACTGACTAAGGAGTTTGCTTCACAATCATTATGTCCCAGATACTGCAGTATGGCTGAACGGCTAAGGAGTTTGTTTCACAATCATTATGTCCCAGATACTGCAGTATGGCTGAACGGCTAAGGAGTTTGTCCCAGATTCGGGCACGTTCGATGTCTGTCTTTCACTATAACCTCCTCAGATTGACCTTGTCTGTGAAATTGGGTGGAATGAACATTTGGAAGCCTGTTGGATGGACAGTACCTGTAATTCAATAGTCCAGCTGTAACACCCACTGTATCATGCTAAGACACACGTGTCAGTGGGATACTCAGCCATTTACATATTAATTTCATGGCCAGGTTTTATCTTTTTGAAACTGCAAGAGCACTCATCATCAAAACTAATGGTAGTTAACTCTAAAGAAAATGAGTTCAATCTAGATAATATCTACTGTTCCACTCCACTCCAGATATCTACTGCTCCCTCCACTCCAGATTATTTACTGCTCCCTCCACTCCACTCCAGATATCTACTGCTCCCTCCACTCCACTCCAGATTATCTACTGCTCCCTCCACTTCACTCCATATATCTACTGCTCCCACCACTCCAGATATCTACTGCTCCCTCCACTCCATATATCTACTGCTCCCACCACTCTAGATATCTACTGCTCCCTCCACTCCACTCCAGATTATCTACTGCTCCCTCCACTCCACTCCAGATATCTACTGATCCCACCACTCCAGATATCTACTGCTCTCTCCACTCCAGATATCTACTGCTCCTACCACTCTAGATATCTACTGCTCCCTCCACTCCAGATTATCTACTGCTCCCTCCACTCCACTCCAGATTATCTACTGCTCCCTCCACTCCACTCCAGATATCTACTGCTCCCTCCACTCCACTCCATATATCTACTCGCCCACCACTCTAGATATCTACTGCTCACTCCACTCCAGATATCTACTGCTCCCCCCCCCCCCCCACACTCCAATAAGCAAGTCATGTCAGTACATTTTACCAGTTTGAAGTAAACGAAGTAAAATTGAACGTGATTTCTGTGTTGCTTCATAGTTGAGCAGTTGTTCCATATAATAAATGCACTCAGCTGTGAATATAATTGCTTTAACAACAGATAACCTATTCACACTGCTTAGAATAACCTATTCACACTGCTTAGAATAACCTAACACCTATTATAACATCTATTATAGTAAAAATGGACATAATATTAGCATATATATAAACACACAATATATGAATATATGTTTATATATATAGTAATAATAATAATTTTGAAGACTAAAATCCAAAGAGGGCTCGAGAAGGATAAATATATATCAATTATATAAGAACCGTAGAGCAAATATTTATTAAAATTGAGATTGACTTTGTTAGTTTCAGAAGATCCCGTTAAGGGTGAAAGCAGCGATTCTTTGCTTAAACTTTAATCTGTTATTTTAATAAATGTTTATATATATATATATATATATATATATATGTAGAAGTTGTATTTAATTTGTTGGAATTCCGACAAACATAAATGTGTATAACTGATTTAGAGCACTCAACAAATTACTGGAGTAAATATTCCATGATATTAAATAAATGGAAACTATATTTATAAAACCATATTTATTTTATTATATATATTTCAAGGGCAACCAACCCAACCTTGGTGCGCTTGCATCAGATAAAATACAAATTTTGTTTTATAAATAAAGACGTACCCATGAAAAATCATACCTTATCGGTTGGAAATTCACTGGATAGTATATATATATATATATATTTATATATGTGTGTGTGTGTATTTATATGTGTGTGTGTGTGAGTTTTGTGTCAAGGAAAAATTACACTCTCTGTGAAGTACAGAGCCAAAATATATTAATTTCTCAGTGCAGTTGCTAGCTACCTATGGTTTCAAAGCCTACTCTAGCAAGTGGAAGGAAGGTAATAGTAATGTCACAATAAATTTGGTGTTTTGTCAATACACCTATGTTATATGTCTCCATCTCCTCTTCCTTACTGTCAAAGATGCCAAGAAGGATTTTTTTAATTTGTTACCTGCAGCAGGTTCTCTCAGCTTCCATTTCTTCCTTTTCCAGACTGGCTTTTTTTTGTCTCTTGGTCAACATAGCCCTTAATCTAAGGTTACTAACAACTCATTTATATTGGGAGGTACATTCCTCCACAAGGAAGGTCTTGGAATTCAACCATTTGTCTGTCCCATTTCCTGGTGAGGCTGAAGTCTATCTGGCTTGTATGCCCCACTGATTTGTAGGTAATCAGGTGGCTGGCTGGTTTCTTGAAGTTTGTGTTACAGATTATATATATATATATATATATATATATATGCAAAAGTTTTATTTAAGATTGTTGGGTTACAACGAGTAAATATTTTATAACTGATATAAAAGCACTCAACAGTTTCTGGAGTAGGTTTACGATATTAAACAAATGGAAACTATATTTATAAAACCATATTTATTTCGTTATATATATTTCTGGGATACCATATTAAAAATATGGTATGCCTTCCTCAGACAAAATACAATACATAAGCTGTTTTATAAACAATTTTTGATATACCTTATAAATAATGCAACTTCCATTTAAAAAGTTGCATTTTAAATGGAAGTTGCATTATTTATAAGGTATGTCAAAAATTATTTATAAAACAGCTTATGTATTGTATTTTGTCTGAGGAAGGCATACCATATTTTTAATATGGTATCCCAGAAATATATATAACGAAATAAATATGGTTTTATAAATATAGTTTCCATTTGTTTAATATCATATATATACATATATATATAGAACTAAATTTGTTTTCGCTCTTAATGTGGTGGATACCTAAGTGTATTCGTGAGTGAATAACAATAATATCACCAGTACACACTGTAAAGTGGTCATGTAGGAGACATGGTAATAATATTACCAGTCCACACTGTAAAGTGGTCATGTAGGAGACACGACAAAAAGCACTCAGTACACACTGTAAAATGGTTGGTGTTAGGAACTGCTGAGAATACATAATATTCTCAAATATATACACATCAGCTGATTGGCCTCATTTGCATACCAAGGGATTTTATGGACGGTTTTGCCGAACATTAAAGAACAAAATTTATTTTAGCCCTTAATGGTAATCATCATCATCATCATCATCGTTTAATGTCTATCTTCCACGCTAGCATGGATTAGACGAATTTATCTCATTTGAGGCAAGTTGGGACAGGTGGCCATGTCTTGCTCATACAGGAGTGATTCTGACTTGGTTTCTACAGCTGGATGCCCTTCCTAACACCAACCTCATTTACAGTGTGTACTGAGTGCTTTTTGTGTGTCTCCTACATGACCACTTTACAGTATGGAACAAGACACTCCAAAACAATAAACAATTGTCAATTGTTGATTGTTTTCTCTCAGCTACCGCTGGAACAAAAAGATGATGTTGTCATCTACCATGTGATAATTTATGAGGCTGTTTGCTTGTAAAAAAACAAATATCAATAATATTATGATATTATTATTATAATATTATTATTGTTATTCCCTCATGAATATATATATATATGTGTAAATGAAGTAATTTCGTCGGAAAAGTCCAGGAAAAAGGAGCGCTCTATGTAGGTAACAGAGCTTAATAGTTATGTAATAAACAACATAAGGCAATTATTCCATTTACCAGTGGTTTCTTAAAGGCAAAAAATTTTGCTTTCAATCATCAGAATGAAAAAATCCTGATCTCTCCTGACCAGGATTTTTTCATTCTGATGATTGAAAGCAAAAGTTTTTGCTTTTAAGAAACCACTGGTAAATGGAATAATTGCCTTATGTTGTTTATTACATAACTATATATATATATATATATATATAAATGATGACTGAAAGTAGATCAAGTACATAAATTAAAATAAATGTATGTATATCATACCCTGAACTTAAAACTAAGCCTCTAGCAGTTCTGTATAATTATGCCTTTATAGGCTGGCAACCTAATAGCATCTATTTAAAAAGTGCAGTTTTTGTAACAAAGAGTATAATCATTGCCAAAACTTCAAAATCACTACCACTTTTTTCTATTGAAAATAATAGTGTTTGTGTAATTGTCATCATTTTACATCCGTTTTTCTTTACTTGCGCAGCCTTTTTCCACTCATAGCGTTCCTTTGTCATCTTCTCTATATCAGTGATATAAGTTCAATTCTAAATATCTCTTCCCAAGTCTTTCTTAGACTTCTTCTGCAGCTCCCTTCCACTGGCATCTCCTGGTAATTTACCCCCAACAACCATCATCAACACATATCGTACCAGCCCATACAAGCTAAGCCTGCAAACTACATCTGATTCCCCTTATATCCAGTTTTTCTCTCTGCCCAGGTCTTCCTCTACTGCAGCTTCCTTCCACTGACACCTGGCACTTCACCCAATAACCATCATCCATACACATCACATGTCCATACCAACTCAACCTTCTCTCTTTTACACTACATCTGATTCCTCTTATACCCAGTTTTTCTCTCAGTTCATCCTACTAAAAATACTTTCATAACAAAGCTTTCTTTGTTCTTCAATTTGAATTCTTCAACCCAAACTATATCTTTATCACTACTCCCTACTCACTTTCCTTTCTTAAGTCACTCTATTAATTTTTTCACCTTTTTTAAATCTTTTAAAGACTGTACCACCCTAGAATGTACTAGCTTAACTCTTGACGTCCTGTACCACATGAAACCACGTTAGCTAAATATTCTTGGAAAGTACAAAACAACACTATGATTACATTACATTAAATATTAAAGTCTTTACTGTAATACTGGAAATTTTTGCAACAATCTGTCTACTAGTAAAGATACTATAGATATTTGAATTAACAAACCACATGAAACTATATTAGCAAGACATTCTTGAAACATACAAAACAACACTATGATTGAATCACATTAACTCTTAATATTCTCTACCACATGAAACCACATTAACAAGACATTCTTGAAAGATACAAAACAAACACTATGACTTTGTCACATTTTCATTACAATCTGTCCTTTATATTATATAAACATTTCAAATGTTTATATTATATAAACATTTCATTACAATCTGTCCTTTATATTATATAAACATTTGAATTAACAAACCAAATTTTAAATATTTTCAGCTAAATCATTACAAGACATTAAGAGTTAAATGTGTAGGGTTACATATTAACCTCCCTTCATACATTCAACCTTCTCCAGGAGAAACCCAGGAAGCATTGAATACAGTCTTTTGCTCTTTGGATTTAACTGTTTTCATACCAACCCACCCAAAACTTTCTCTGGTTCTATGAAACAAAACTTCCTATTGTAAAAGGTTACTATTTAAATTAAAATCTTCCAACATCTTATGATGTAAAAACATTTTGCTTAGTTATATTACAAATGTTATCTTAATAAATTAATAATTTTAGTAAATCTTTCCAAATTTTCCAAAATATTAATAGTAATTCAAATGCAGTGTATATAATTAGAAATACAGTAACAAAAGGATTAGCAAACAGAAATAATGGCCTCATATTTAGAGGCACAAGGCTGGCAGCGTTTTCGGGGGTGGGAGTCAATTATATTGACTCTTCGGAGGTGGGAGTCAATTATATTGACCCTTCGGAGGTGGGAGTCAATTATATTGACCCTTCGGAGGTGGGAGTCAATTATATTGACCCTAGATTTATACTTTATTTTAACAACCTTGGAAGAATGAGAAGCAAAGTTACCCCAGCGAGATTTGAACTCAGAATGTGAAAATTTAAAGTAAATGCCACAAAGTATTTTGTCTATCAGTCTTTCGATGCTGCTAATCCAGTGCTCTAACAAATAGAAATAATAGATAGATATTACAGCTGATAACTGTATTTAAATGGAAAAGTTTAAAAAGCTTGGCCAAGCTGCTATTTTACTGTAAGGTATAAACTGACTTTTGTAATGACCAGGAAATGAGCCAGGATTTACAGTATAACCAGATGATATTTACTGGAGATTAAAACAAAACCAAAATCAGTGGCCCAGGTGTTAATAAGACTTGAATGAACAAATATCTGAAGTTGAAAATATGAAAGGAGAAATAGAAGGGTGGGGCAGAAGTTTGAATGAAATAATTGAATGAGAGTTTACATGTGAATCAAAAGGAAATGAAAGAAAGTAAACATTATTTTTCACAGCTTTCCCCCACTCCTAGCAATGTTTTTTTTTTTTATAAAACAAAAACAAAAAATGAAATAAATAAATGAACTGGAATAAAACTGAATGAAGCAAAATCTGGTTTGTTTGGAGTCAAAGTATAGTTACAATGAGTCTCAATAAACTGAAATAATGTTTTTATTGTTGTTGTTTATTTTGTATTTTTTTCAGTTTTGATCCTGGGGGGTAAGAGCAGAGCCTGTAACCATTTTAGTTCTTGAGAGAAGGACAGAGCCCTTGACCATTTTCAAGGCCTCCAGGAGAGAGAGAAAGGCATCCTCAAGTTGGTGACCTGGTTTCAATATTTACAACAGTTTTATGAATGAAAGCCAATTGTTGTATTGATATAAACATTTGTGTAAAACTGGTTTGAATTGGCAGTATCGGTAGAGGCTCGGATGCCATGCTTTTCAGCAAAGAGTTACGTCCCTTTATGATCTGAGTTCAAACAAATCCCGCCGAGGTTAACTTTGCCTTTCATCCATATGGTGGGGGTCGATAAAATTAAGTACCAGTAATGTACTGAGTAATTGCTGGGTAATTTGTGCCAAAAAAGTAGAAACAATTAATTTATTACAGAACCCTTGTACACTGAATCCACAAAATCTACACATATGTTATAGACATTCCTCTCTACAAAATCCATTACCAAAAAAGTAGGATTGGTTCTATTGTAACTTGGAAGAGTCACACCTTGGAGAAATTTGGTAGAGTGGAAGAACAGATTCTCTCATGCTGACCACAGCTGACCTTTTCTGGTGTTCACATATTTTCCAGAATTGAAGAACCAAGGTAGTTAAAATGAGAGGAAGGAGGAGACAGCTTGTCTGTGCATCTGTGTGCTGGAGAGTGTTAGTGAATGAATTCATGCCAATTAACTGATTATATACATTCATTCTGTGAAATATATCTTAACAGAGAAACAGCAACAACACCAACAATAACACCACCGTCAACAACAACAACAACACCACAACACCACAACACTAACAACAGCACCTACAAACACCAACAATAACAACACCACAATACTAACAACAATACCAACAACAATGGAGGCACATGGCTTAGTGGTTAGAGCATTGGCTTTGCAATTGAAAGGTTGTGAGTTCAATTCTCAGACCGGGCGATGTGTTGTTTCCTTGAGCAAGACACTATATTTCACTTTATTTCACTTTATTTTTACTCAGCTGTAGACTGGGGTCCATATCATTCCACTGCAAAGTGGTCGTGGAGGTGCCACGTCAAAAAGCACCCAGCACTCACTGTAAATGAGGTTGGTGTTAGGAAGGGCATCCAGCTGTAGAAATCAAGCCAGAATCAGTTCCCGTCCCACCCTTGCAAGCAGGGAAAAGCAGACGTAAAAAATGAAAAAATGAAATACCAACACCATCGCCACCATCAATACTAAGAACAACAACTCTGAGCAGACCTCTGTCACCAAGAAAGCAACGACTTCATTGTCAGTTTTCTCTCTCTTTAACTCTTAACTATTGATGGAGTGATGGGTACACTGTCCTGACATATGGTGCGTCTTGGACACTTCACAGCTCACGTCTCAACACATCCAATTCCTTCCAACAAACAAGAGAAAAAGAGGGTGAAAAATCAAACCTAGTAGTGGATTGGTGTTTTTTTTTTATTATATAAACCTCGACTGGATGAAAGGCAAAGTTGACCTCAACAAGATTTGAACTCAGAGACCAGAAAATTGGAATAAATGTTACAAACCATTCTATCTGATATTCTGATAACTCTGATAATTTGCTGGCTTTGACAGTGTTTTACCTGTTGTTGCTGTTGCTGCTGATGTTGTTGTTGTTGTTGTTGCTGTTGCTGTTGCAGCTGGTGGTGGTGGTGGTGGTGGAGGTGGTGGTGGTGGTGGTGGTGGTGGTAATGATGTCATCGGCATTAGCTGATTATTGTTATTCTTTTTATTTTTTCTCTATCATGAAATAATTTTTACCATCCCCTATACTTAAATTTGTCTTTGTTTCACAACACTGCAAAAGTCCTGCAGAGATAGACATATTCATTTCATTTTGAATATTTTTATTCATTTCATTTTGAATGTTTTTACCATTTTTTCCATAAGTGATTTAATCCCACTATAATTCCATGTCATTTTTTTTTAGAAATTCCTGAATATTTACAGAGAAGCTTTAGAAAAATTGTCATTTACACACAAATGGTTTATCTATTTTCATCATCCTGTCCATGTTACATACACAGTATAGGTGTCCATGTTTCGCTCAGATTCTGTGTGTGTGTGTGTGTGTGTGTGTGTGTGTGTGTGTGTGTGTGTGTGTGTGTGTGTGTGTGTGTGTGTGTGTGTGTGGGTGGGTGGGTGTCTTTGAGTCAGAGAGAAAGAGAGAGAGTTTGTGTGTTTGTGAGGGAGAATACGCGTCCATGTTTAGCTCAGATTCTGTGTGTGTGTGGAGGGGGGGGGGGTGTCTTTGAGTCAGAGAGAAAGAGAGAGTTTGTGAGGTAGATGAAGAAGAAATGATGAAAGATAGAAGGGAAAAGTGAGAAAGAGAAAGCAGTCATTCATGTACTGAAAAACAGCAGAATCTATTATGAAAATAGGTATAAATCTCTGGAGTCCTGGTTGTTATTGTTGTTGATTTTGTTGTTTGTGGAGTGTTGGATGTGCCAATGAATGCATATACATATATATATATATATATGTATATATATATATATCATCATCATCATCATCATTTTTACATCCACTTTTCCATGCTTGCATGGGTTGGACAGGTCCTTCTTAGTACAGCATCTCTCCACTTGTCGCATTCCTTTGTCATCTCGCATTTCTTTGTCATCTCCTCCTCTGCCAGTCTTAGTGATTTGAGGTCAGCTCTCACAACCTCTGCCTATTTCTTGGTCTTCCTTTACTGCAGCTTCCTTTCACTGGGATTTCTTGGCACTTCATCACCCATCAGTGATTGTCCATGCATATCACATGTTCATACCAGCGCAGTCTTCCCTCCAGCTCAGATTCCTCTTAACCCCAGCTTCTGTCTCAGCTTGTCCAAGCTCGGCTGCTCTGTCTTTCTCTCACATTTACATTGCACATCCAATGAAACATGGTTGTTTCATTTCTCTTCTGTCTACGCATGTCCTCTGCAGTCACAGCCACTGTTTCACCACTTTGCAGCACTCACATGTGTCATACAGTCTTCCTTTTTTATATGTAGAGAGAAACCGTTTGTTGTCAACAATGAGAGTAGTTCTTTAAACTTCTCCCATCCTCTCCTTATTCTAGCTATTATACTCTCAGAGCACCCTCCTTCACTACTAATTAAGTCACCTAGATACCAGAAGCTATCTATGAGGTCAGCTCTCACATCTATGGATCCTTCCTGTGACTGAAAAAGGTTTATATCATTAGCAGTGTTCCTCTCGATTACTCATGTGTATCTTCTACCTACAAAGCTCTCCCTTCCTTTTAGTCTACTCGTTATCCCACTACATCTTTTGTGTACCCAAGAATTACATTGTGTACATTGTATGGAGTTTATGTCTACTCCTTTTCTACATATTGAGCATGGCCATTTCCCTGAGGGAATCAGGGTCCTGTTTTCTCTCCTAATTACTATCACTTTAGTTTTAGCGAAGTTTACTCTCAGACCTTTTGATTCCAAATTCAGTTTCCATAATTGAATTTATTTTCTAGCTCTTATTTTTTTAAATTTCAGCTATAAGAATCAACACACCCACACACACACACACACACACACACATATATATATATATATATATATATAATTGTTTCTATGTGTGTGTATGTGGATGTATGTGCATTTGTATACATTTTATGTTTGCATGTGTTTACATATGAAGTGTAATTCTGATCTTGTCTTCCTTTGTGAGATACATGTGTGTAAATGTGTGTGTTAAGACATATGCATTTAAAGATCTGTGAATTCAAATATATACATATAAGTCTAGGAAGTACATCTAGCCATAGAAAACCTGGCAAACAAAGGTTTGGGAGGATCCTTCAGCTGTGTGAAAGACATAGCAACCTTCTTAGTGCTGGTGCCATGATAAAATGCACTTTGTCTCCCACTCTCTAGACTAAAGACTATGGTTACTACGACAACTGTTACATGGCAAAAAGCGCCCAGCCCACACGGTGGTCGTGTTGGTGACACAACAAAAAAAATAGCACCCAGCCACACTCTAAATGAGGTTGGTGTTAGGAAGGACATCCAGCTGTAGAAACCAAGCCAAAATCAGTTCTCTATGTGCAAGACATGGTCAACTGACCTAGCATTGCCCACAACAGGACAACTCGTCTAACCCATGGTAGCATGGAAAATTGATGTAAAACAATGATGATGATGATGATATATATATATGTGTGTGTGTGTGTGTGTGTATATATATGTGTTGAATTCAATTAGTAACTTCGCCATATTATTTGACGACAGAGGTGGATTGGCAGTATCGGTAGGGGGTCGGACGCCATGCTTTCCAGCATAGTTACGTCCCTTTACGATCTGAGTTCAAATCCCGCCGAGGTTGACTTTGCCTTTCATCCTTACGGGGTCGATAAAATAAAGTACCAGTAATGTACTGGGTAATTGCTGGCCTTGTGCCAAAAAGTAGAAACAATTATTTGACGACAGAAAATAATCTAATAACAGTTTATAAACCCCCCAAAATGGAAAATAAGATGTGAGGGTTCATTTTTGTTCCAAATCTCCAGTCCTTAGGTTCAAATCCCACTTTGCTTTCTCTCCTTTTCAGCATCGATGAAATATCAGTCAAGCAGAGTTTTGTAGCATAATTGTTAGAGTATTGAGTACGATGCCTTGTGGTATCTACTTCAGCTATTTGTATTCAGATGGTCCCGGTGCCAAACTGTATTGGCCTTTTTCTTTGGACAACATTAGTAATAACAGCAGTAACATCCCCAACAACAATATCACCATTAATAACAACAACAACACCAACAACAACAACAACGACAACAAATTTGTGATGATTGGTAGATTGATCTCTTCTTTAATAAGTCAATTAGAGACATCAATCAGCTTCTAGTGGTGCTAGTGATGATGATGATGGTGGTGGTGGAGTAGTGGTGGTGGTGGTGATGGTGGAGGATTATGTAAGGTGGCAAAAGTGATGTGTAGTGGTGGTAGTGATGGTGGTGTTGATATGTATGGTGGTGGTGGTGATGGTGGCGGTGATGGCGGAGTAGTGGCGGTGGTGGTGATGGTGGAGTAATGGCGGTGGTGGTGATGGTGGTGGAGGATTATGTAAGGTGGCAAAAGTGGTGTGTGGTGGTAGTGATGGTGGTGGTGGTGGTAGTGATGGTGATGGTGGTGGAGGATTATGGAAGATGGCAAAAGTGATGTGTGGTGGTAGTGATGGTGGTGTTGATATGTATGGTGGTGGTGGTGGTGGTGGTGGTAGTGATGGTGGAGTAGTGGCGGTGGTGGTGGTGTTGATATGTATGTATGGTGGTGGTAGTGGTGGAGTAGTGGTGGTGGTGTTAGTGGGGTGGTGGTGGTGGTGGTGTTGATATGTATGGTGGTGGTGGTGATGGTGGAGTAGTGGCGGTGATGGTGGTGTTGATATGTATGTATGTATGGTGGTGGTGGCGGTGACAGTCATGAGAGAATCTGGCCACAACCGATGTTCAAATTCAACTCAAGCAATAATAATTGTTTCTACTTTTGGCACAAGGCCAGCAATTATCCCCCAGTGCATTACTGGTACTTTATTTTATCGACCCTGCAAGGATGAAAGGCAAAGTTAACCTCGGCATGGTTTCTAAGATAGGCACACGGCCAGCAATTTTGGGTGATGAGGAAAATTGATTATATTAACCCCAGTACTTTACTGGTATTTTATCAAACCTAGAAGAATGAAAGTTGACCAGTGGGATTAGGACAATATTAATAATTTCCTACACAATGTGAGACTTTCTTCAGTGCCAACCTCATTGCTTTGGCCACAAACCAGGTCCCAGCACCCACATTGGAGAGGAGCAGAGGATAACTAAATAACAGACATTGACTGACCATGTTGTGTTGCTCACTACTGAGACCTCCTGTGTCATCAGTGGTGTGGTAGATAACTACCAGACATTGACTGACCATGTTGTGTTGGTCACTACTGAGACCCCCTGTGTCATCAGTGGTGTGGTAGATAACTACCAGACATTGACTGACCATGTTGTGATGGTCACTACTGAGACCTCCTGTGTCATCAGTGGTGTGGTAGATAACTACCAGACATTGACTGACCATGTTGTGTTGGTCACTGCTGAGACCTGTGTCATCAGTGGTGTGGTAGATAACTACCAGACATTGACTGACCATGTTGTGTTGGTCACTACTGAGACCTGTGTCACCAGTGGTGTGGTAGATAACTACCAGACATTGACTGACCATGTTGTGTTGGTCACTACTGAGACCTGTGTCACCAGTGGTGTGGTAGATAACTACCAGATATTGACTGACCATGTTGTGTTGGTCACTACTGAGACCTGTGTCACCAGTGGTGTGGTAGATAACTACCAGACATTGACTGACCATGTTGTGTTGGTCACTATTTAGACCTCCTGTGTCACCAGTGGTGTGGTAGATAACTACCAGACATTGACTGGCCATGTTGTGTTGGTCACTACTGAGACATCCTGTGTCATCAGTGGTGTGGTAGATAACTACCAGACATTGACTGACCATGTGTTGGTCACTACTGAGACCTCCTGTGTCTTCAGTGGTGTGGTAGATAACTACCAGACATTGACTGACCATGTTGTGTTGGTCACTACTGAGACCTGTGTCATCAGTGGTGTGGTAGATAACTACCAGACATTGACTGACCATGTTGTGTTGGTCACTACTGAGACATCCTGTGTCATCAGTGGTGTGGTAGATAACTACCAGACATTGACTGACCATGTGTTGGTCACTACTGAGACCTCCTGTGTCATCAGTGGTGTGGTAGATAACTACCAGACATTGACTGACCATGTGTTGGTCACTACTGAGACCTCCTGTGTCATTAGTGGTGTGGTAGATAACTACCAGACATTGACTGACCATGTTGTGTTGGTCACTACTGAGACCTCCTGTGTCACCAGTGGTGTGGTAGATAACTACCAGCCATTGACTGACCATGTGTTGGTCGCTACTGAGACCCCCTGTGTCATCAGTGGTGTGGTAGATATCTACCAGATATTGACTGACCATGTTGTGTTGGTCACTACTGAGACCTCCTGTGTCATCAGTGGTGTGGTAGATAACTACCAGACATTGACTGACCATGTTGTGTTGGTCACTACTGAGACCTCCTGTGTCATCAGTGGTGTGGTAGATAACTACCAGATATTGACTGACCATGTTGTGTTGGTCACTACTGAGACATGTGTCATCAGTGGTGTGGTAGATAACTACCAGACCTTGACTGACCATGTTGTGTTGGTCACTACTGAGACCTCCTGTGTCATCAGTGGTGTGGTAGATAACTACCAAACATTGACTGACCTTGTTGTGTTGGTCACTACTGAGACCTGTGTCACCAGTGGTGTGGTAGATAACTACCAGACATTGAATGACCATGTTGTGTTGGTCACTACTGAGACCTCCTGTGTCATCAGTGGTGTGGTAGATAACTACCAGACATTGACTGACCATGTTGTGTTGGTCACTACTGAGACCTGTGTCATCAGTGGTGTGGTAGATAACTACCAGACATTGACTGACCATGTTGTGTTGGTCACTACTGAGACCTCCTGTGTCACCAGTGGTGTGGTAGATAACTACCAGACTTTGACTGACCATGTTGTGTTGGTCACTACTGAGACCTCCTGTGTCATCAGTGGTGTGGTAGATAACTACCAGACATTGACTGACCATGTTGTGTTGGTCACTACTGAAACCTCCTGTGTCATCAGTGGTGTGGTAGATAACTACCAGACTTTGACTGACCATGTTGTGTTGGTCACTACTGAGACCTCCTGTGTCATCAGTGGTGTGGTAGATAACTACCACCAGACATTGACTGACCATGTTGTGTTGGTCACTACTGAGACCTCCTGTGTCATCAGTGGTGTGGTAGATAACTACCACCAGACATTGACTGACCATGTTGTGTTGGTCACTACTGAGACCTCCTGTGTCATCAGTGGTGTGGTAGATAACTACCACCAGACATTGACTGACCATGTTGTGTTGGTCACTACTGAGACCTGTGTCATCAGTGGTGTGGTAGATAACTACCAGACACTGACTGACCATGTTGTGTTGGTCACTACTGAGACCTCCCGTGTCATCAGTGGTGTGGTAGATAACTACCACCAGACATTGACTGACCATATTGTGTTGGTCACTACTGAGACCTGTGTCATCAGTGCTGTGGTAGATAACCACCAGACATTGACTGACCATGTTGTGATGGTCACTACTGAGACCCCCTGTGTCATCAGTGGTGTGGTAGATAACTACAATACACTGACTGACCATGTTGTGTTGGTCACTACTGAGACCTGTGTCATCAGTGCTGTGGTAGATAACTACAATACACTGACTGACCATGTTGTGTTGGTCACTACTGAGACCTGTGTCATCAGTGGTGTGGTAGATAACTACAATACACTGACTGACCATGTTGTGTTGGTCACTACTGAGACCTCCTGTGTCATCAGTGGTGTGGTAGATAACTACCACCAGACATTGACTGACCATGTTGTGTTGGTCACTACTGAGACCTGTGTCATCAGTGGTGTGGTAGATAACTACCAGACATTGACTGACCATGTTGTGTTGGTCACTACTGAGACCTCCTGTGTCATCAGTGCTGTGGTAGATAACTACAATACACTGACTGACCATGTTGTGTTGGTCACTACTGAGACCTGTGTCATCAGTGGTGTGGTAGATAACTACAATACACTGACTGACCATGTTGTGTTGGTCACTACTGAGACCTCCCGTGTCATCAGTGGTGTGGTAGATAACTACCACCAGACATTGACTGACCATGTTGTGTTGGTCACTACTGAGACCTGTGTCATCAGTGGTGTGGTAGATAACTACCAGACATTGACTGACCATGTTGTGATGGTCACTACTGAGACCCCCTGTGTCATCAGTGCTGTGGTAGATAACTACAATACACTGACTGACCATGTTGTGTTGGTCACTACTGAGACCTGTGTCATCAGTGGTGTGGTAGATAACTACCAGACATTGACTGACCATGTTGTGTTGGTCACTACTGAGACCTGTGTCATCAGTGCTGTGGTAGATAACTACAATACACTGACTGACCATGTTGTGTTGGTCACTACTGAGACCTGTGTCATCAGTGCTGTGGTAGATAACTACAATACACTGACTGACCATGTTGTGTTGGTCACTACTGAGACCTGTGTCATCAGTGCTGTGGTAGATAACTACAATACACTGACTGACCATGTTGTGTTGGTCACTACTGAGACCTGTGTCATCAGTGCTGTGGTAGATAACTACAATACACTGACTGACCATGTTGTGTTGGTCACTACTGAGACCTCCCGTGTCATCAGTGGTGTGGTAGATAACTACAATACACTGACTGACCATGTTGTGTTGGTCACTACTGAGACCTGTGTCATCAGTGGTGTGGTAGATAACTACCAGACATTGACTGACCATGTTGTGTTGGTCACTACTGAGACCTGTGTCATCAGTGGTGTGGTAGATAACTACCAGACATTGACTGACCATGTTGTGTTGGTCACTACTGAGACCTCCTGTGTCATCAGTGGTGTGGTAGATAACTACCAGACATTGACTGACCATGTTGTGTTGGTCACTACTGAGACCTGTGTCATCAGTGGTGTGGTAGATAACTACCAGACATTGACTGACCATGTTGTGTTGGTCACTACTGAGACCTCCTGTGTCATCAGTGGTGTGGTAGATAACTACAATACACTGACTGACCATGTTGTGTTGGTCACTACTGAGACCTGTGTCATCAGTGCTGTGGTAGATAACTACAATACACTGACTGACCATGTTGTGTTGGTCACTACTGAGACCTCCTGTGTCATCAGTGGTGTGGTAGATAACTACCAGACATTGACTGACCATGTTGTGATGGTCACTACTGAGACCCCCTGTGTCATCAGTGCTGTGGTAGATAACTACAATACACTGACTGACCATGTTGTGTTGGTCACTACTGAGACCTGTGTCATCAGTGCTGTGGTAGATAACTACAATACACTGACTGACCATGTTGTGTTGGTCACTACTGAGACCTGTGTCATCAGTGCTGTGGTAGATAACTACAATACACTGACTGACCATGTTGTGTTGGTCACTACTGAGACCTCCCGTGTCATCAGTGGTGTGGTAGATAACTACAATACACTGACTGACCATGTTGTGTTGGTCACTACTGAGACCTGTGTCATCAGTGGTGTGGTAGATAACTACCAGACATTGACTGACCATGTTGTGTTGGTCACTACTGAGACCTCCTGTGTCATCAGTGGTGTGGTAGATAACTACAATACACTGACTGACCATGTTGTGTTGGTCACTACTGAGACCTCCCGTGTCATCAGTGGTGTGGTAGATAACTACCAGACATTGACTGACCATGTTGTGATGGTCACTACTGAGACCCCCTGTGTCATCAGTGCTGTGGTAGATAACTACAATACACTGACTGACCATGTTGTGTTGGTCACTACTGAGACCTGTGTCATCAGTGGTGTGGTAGATAACTACAATACACTGACTGACCATGTTGTGTTGGTCACTACTGAGACCTGTGTCATCAGTGCTATGGTAGATAACTACAATACACTGACTGACCATGTTGTGTTGGTCACTACTGAGACCTGTGTCATCAGTGCTGTGGTAGATAACTACAATACACTGACTGACCATGTTGTGTTGGTCACTACTGAGACCTGTGTCATCAGTGCTGTGGTAGATAACTACAATACACTGACTGACCATGTTGCGTTGGTCACTACTGAGACCTCCTGTGTCATCAAGGAAGGAGCTTGATGAAGCAGTTGCCAGTTCTCCCTTTCACCATCTTGTCCATCACAAGTTGCAACTGAAATATCCCTGATCAGTCAAGGATATAGACTTTCTCTCCTCTCCTTTTCTACCCACCCTTATTTTCTTCTTTTTTTTTTTCTTTCTACCATTATGATAATATAGCGGAACTCTGTTAGTGACTAAGTCTTTTCTAAAGTGACTCTTCCACAGTCTGCTATAATTTCATGGTATTTTTTAACCATTTTATAACCACATTTCTAATGTAATACACTCTATTTCCATTAATTAATGAAGAATTTTGAGGAATTTACTAAAATAATAACTTAATATATGGTTCTTATATAACATCATTAATTTAAAATGAAGGCGGTAGATTGGCAATATCGGTAGAGGGTCGGACGCCATGCTTTGAAGCATAGAGTTACCTCCCTTTATGATCTGAGTTCAAATCCCGCCGAGGTTAACTTTTTCTCTTTCATCCTTACGGGGGTCGATAAAATAAAGTACCAGTGATGTACTGGGATAATTGCTGGCCTTGTGCCAAAAGTAGAAACAATTAATTTAAAATGAATCCTTTAAAATGAGGATTTCAGTGGCATTGGAATCAAAATGGTTAGATAAGATATAATTATGTATAATAGTACCAGTAATGCACTGGGTGATTGCTGGCCTTGTGCCTAAAGTAGAAACAATTATGTATAATAGTACCAGTGGTGTTCACCTATCATAGCAGATTAGACTGGTTTACTGTTGTGGTGGTCCTAGGGATAGGGGTGAGGACATGAGAGGGGGGATATGACTGAGTGAGAGGGGGGGGGGATATGACTGAGTGAGAGGAGGGATATGATTGAGTGAGAGGGAGGATATGACTGAGTGAGAGGTGGGATATGACTGAGTGAGAGGAGGGATATGACTGAATGAGAGGTGGGATATGAGTGAGTGAGAGATGGGATATGAGTGAGTGAGGAGGGATATGACTGAGTGAGAGGAGGGATATGAGTGAGTGAGAGGTGGGATATGAGTGAGTGAGAGGTAGGAAATGACTGAGTGAGAGGTGGGATATGACTGAGTGAGAGGAGGGGATATGACTGAGTGAGAGGTGGGATATGAGTGAGTGAGAGGAGGGATATGACTGAGTGAGAGGTGGGATATGAGTGAGTGAGAGGTAGGAAATGACTGAGTGAGAGGTGGGATATGAGTGAGTGAGAGGGGGGATATGACTGAGTGAGAGGTGGGATATGAGTGAGTGAGAGGTAGGAAATGACTGAGTGAGAGGTGGGATATGACTGAGTGAGAGGAGGGATATGACTGAGTGAGAGGTGGGATATGAGTGAGTGAGAGGTAGGAAATGACTGAGTGAGAGGAGGGATATGACTGAGTGAGAGGGGGGATATGACTGAGTGAGAGGAGGGATATAACACTATGACAACTGTTACTGTAATATCTGAATGGTGGGGCGAGGACGGTGATTGTTGTTGTTTGGTTAGTAAATCACTAATGAGGTATTATTCAAGCAGCAATATGATCAAAAGCCTTCCAGTTGTGACCATCCCATATTTTACTGTTTCTAGAGTAACACTATTCAACTGCATTATCTTAGGATATGATCTTGTTGTTGATGATGATGATAGGGTGGTGTTGGTGGTGGCAGCAGCAGCAGTAGCAGTAGTAGCAGTAGTAGTAGCAGCAGTAACAGCAGCAGTAGTAGTAGTAGCATCAGCAGTAGTAGTAGTAGTAGCAGCAGCAGTAGTAGTAGTAGTAGCAGTATTAGTTGTAGTAGTAGCAGTAGCAGCAGCAGCAATACTAATAGTAGTAGCAGCAACAGCAGCAGCAGTAGTAGTAGTAGTAGTAGTAGTAGTAGTAGTAGTAGTAGTAGCATCAGCAGCAGTAGTAGTAGTAGTAGCAGTATTAGTAGTAGTAGTAGCAGCAGCAGCAATAGTAATAGTAGTAGCCATAGCAGCAGTAGTAGTAGCAGCAGCAGCAGAGCTGTAGTAGTAGTAGTAGTAGTAATAGCAGTATTAGTAGTAGTAGTAACAGCATCAGCAGTAGCCGCAGAGCAGCAATAGTAATAGTAGTAGCAGTAGCAGCAGTAGTAGTAGTAGCAGCAGCAGCAGCAGCTGTAGTAGTAGTAGCAGCAGCAGCAGCAGCAGTAGTAGTAGTAGTAGCAGTAGTAGCATCAGCAGCAGTAGTAGTAGTAGTAGCAGCAGCAGCAATAGTAATAGTAGTAGCCATAGCAGCAGTAGTAGTAGCAGAAGTAGCAGCAGCAGCAGCAGAGCTGTAGTAGTAGTAGTAGTAGTAGTAATAGCAGTATTAGTAGTAGTAGTAACAGCAGCAGCAGTAGCCGCAGAGCAGCAATAGTAGTAGCAGTAGCAGCAGTAGTAGTAGTAGCAGCAGCAGCAGCTGTAGTAGTAGTAGTAGTAGTAGTAGTAGTAGCAGTAGCAGTATTAGTAGTAGTAGTAGTAACAGCAGCAGCAGCAGTAGAGCAGCAATAGCAATAGTAATAGCAGTAGCAGCAGCAGTAGTAGCAGCAGCAGCAGCAGCAGCTGTAGTAGTAGTAGCAGTAGCAGTATTAGTAGTAGTAGTAGTAACAGCAGCAGCAGCAGCAGCAGAGCAGCAATAGTAATAGTAGTAGCAGTAGCAGCAGCAGCAGTAGTAGCAGCAGCTGTAGTAGTAGTAGCAGTAGTAGTTTGACCCAAGGTCAGCCTTACCTCAGGAAATGAGTGTGATGATCAAAGCCAGTCCATTGTGATCATCATTCCATGTTTTCTTTAATTAAATGATAGACAGACATAGCCAAAAAATATGGTTGTAATGATTGTTATTATGATAGTATTAAGGTGGTGGTGGTGGTGGTGGTGGTGGTGGTCGGGTAGTAGGGGGGGATGAGGTGTGGGTGGGTGGGTGGGGTTGTGTTTGTGGCGGTGGTGGTGGATTTAGTGATGGTGGTGGTTGTGGGGTTGTTGGTGGGGGTGGAGGAATTGGTGGGGGGTGGTTTTGGGTTGGGGGAGGGGAGGGGAGGAAGGTGATGGCGGTGGAGATGGCTGTTGCGGTAGCAGTGGTGGTGGTGGTGGTGGCGGTTGGTTGCGGTATCGGTGGTGGTGGTAATAGTAGTTGTTATAATGATACCAATTGTAATATGCCTTACTTACTACAAAATATACATATACACATACATGTGTTTAGTGTTCATTTTTAGACAACCCACTCATTTTCACATATCAGATAGGTTCTCTTATCTGTCATTAACAATCATCATCATCATCATCATTTCATTTTACGTCCACTTTTTCCCTGCTTGCAAGGGTGGGACGGGAACTGATTCTGGCTTGATTTCTACAGCCGGATGCCCTTCCTAACACCAACCTCATTTACAGTGAGTGCTGGGTGCTTTTTTTTCTGTGGCGCCTACATGTCCACTTTACAGTGGAATGATAGGGACCCCAGTCCCTATCATCTCATTTCTACAGCTGAGTAAACTGGAGCAATGTGAAATAAAGTGTCTTGCTCAAGGAAACAACACATCACATCACCCGGTCTGAGAATTGAACTCACAACCTTTCGATTGCAAGGCCAATGCTCTAACCACTAAGCCATGTGCCTCCATAATCCTTAGTTTAAAAAATAAATTATGATTGATGTGGCATTAAATTTTGTCAAGAACATCATCAAGAAGCACTCTTCCATTATGCATTTGACCAAACTGAAATGTTCAAGCCAACCCTTGAACTGCCTGCAGTGCTCAGGCTAAATCTGCACAAAAACTGTAACAACAACATTATATATTAATGTGTGATAGGATGGGGACCCCTGTCATTGAGAAAGCTCTTATAATATACAATCTCATAGGAGGCCAGCTAAACCTAAAGCTGTAACAACAACAATATCATAGAACTGGGGCCTCTCTCATTAAAACACCCAAGACAATCTTGTTACAGGCCTGCTAAACCTATATAGGTGTATGCTGTAACAACATGATAGGGAGCCCTATCATTAAAACATCCAAGAAACCTCCTATAAGATACAACTTTGTAGGAGACCAGTAAACCTACATGGGTGTGTGTTGTACATTTCATAGCATTTAGATATATTAGATTGTAAAAAGGTTAGTTAGATTGTAAAAAAAAAAGAAATAAATTGAGAGTATATAATAAAAAATATATACATTCATACATACACGTATCTACATACATACATAAATATATATATATATATATACACACACATATATTATCATTCATACATACAAGTATCTACATACATACAAGTATCTACATACATACATAAATATATATACATATATACACACATATATTATCATCATTATTTAACATTCAAGGGACGGTGGATTGGCAGAATCGGTAGAGAGTCGGACACCATGCTTTCCAGCATAGTTACGTCCCTTTACAGTCTGAGTTCAAATCCCGCCGAGGTTAACTTTGCCTTTCATCCTTACGGGGTCGATAAAATAAAGTACCAGTAATGCACTGGGATAATTGCTGGCCTTGTGCCTAAAGTAGAAACAATTATTTAACATTCAAGGGGCGGTGGATTGGCAGAATCGGTAGAGAGTCAGACACCATGCTTTGAAGTATAGAGTTACGTCCCTTTACGATCTGAGTTCAAATCCCGCCGAGGTTAACTTTGCCTTTCATCCTTACGGGGTCGATAAAATAATGTACCAGTAATGTACTGGGTAATTGCTGGCCTTGTGCCAAAAAGTAGAAACAATTATTTAACATGCATTTTTCTGTGCTGGCATAGTTTGGATGAGTCATTACAGGCAAAGTCAATACTTGTTTATGTATGTGTGTGTCTGTCTATGTGTGGTGGTGGTGGTGGTGGTAGTAGTAGTAGTAGTGATGGTGGTGGTAGGAGGATATTTTAGACAAACTGCCCCAGCCATTCCAAAAGGCAGTAAGGCTGATGAAATCCGAGCCTGTTTGAAAAAAAGAAAGGATACTTTGGACTTCTATCAAAGTTTTCAAGCTTGCTATAAATATGAGAACATATTTTGGTAAAGATGAACAACCAGACCAGTTTGCCCAGAATCTATTAATGCTTGGGGACAGAAGACTTCCTGAAGATAAAAAGGGAGCTACTGATATAAGACCCATAGGCATGATGGTGGAATCATTATTCCATCTCATAGAAAAGGTGTTCCCTAATCTTGAATATCAGTTTGCAAGTCATAAGTGGCTCAGTGAAAGGGCTATATTGACCCTGAAAAATGTGACTGTGAAATTGGTAAATTGTTAAAAAGAATTCCAAAGGTTTCAAAGCTCTATCGATATGTCAACACTATGGTGGAACAGTCGGAATCTGTCAATTACCCAACAGAGTTCCTCAACTCTTTAAAATATCAGGAATGCCTCCATATGTCTTTCACCTTAAATAAGGAACACCCATCATGTAATTGAGGAATTTTGACCCACCAAAGCTATACAATAGCACACGACTGGTTGTGAAAAATATATATCCACATGTAATTCAAGCCACCATTTCAACAGGATGTGGTAGGGGAGAGGATGTATTCTTTCCAAGAATTCCTCTTATCCCCACTGATGTCCCATTTCAATTCAAAAGACTTCAATTTCCAGTGAGTCTTAGTTTTGTCATGACCATCAACAAATCACAAGAACAAATATTTTCTGTTTACACCTTGAAGAGCCCTGCTTCACCCATGGTCAATTGTACATTGGATGTTCAAGAGTAGGAAGTCAGACAAATCTTTATATCTATGCACCAGATAGAAAAATAACAAACATTGTTTATACAAACATTATAAATTAACCTAATTAATAAAGAAATCTGTCTTAATCAAGGGGACTATCCTACAAGGGAGATACTTGAACTGTTTGTCACCTTACATGTTTGTCACTTGAGACTCCGTTCATGAATCAAGACGTTTTATATTCAGAAAATTATTTATGAACTGATTTGTTAATGAGAGGTGTTTGGGAACCAAGCTTCCACTGTATATACAAAGCAATAAGCATCCATACATACATATATACATACATACATATATGAATACATACATACATATATACATATATACATACATACATATATGCATACATACATATATACATAAATACATATATACATACATATATATATATACATAAATCTGCAGATACCCTACCCTGATTATACCTTCAGATTTATGCCTGTGATTATTGGGGCACTGGGGTATGTTAGTAACTACCTCAATACAAATCTTGAGAAGTTGGGCTTCACAGGAACAGAAAGAACACAACTAGTTAGGAAATTACAAGTACAATCCATTAATGGAACAGTAAAAATATGTAAAACATTCCAAACATGTTGCATCTAATAACTGCATATACACATGTACAGATAGAAAGTATATACACATGCACACATACAACTCAAATCATACACATCCACACATACAATAACATACCTGCATGCAGACATGCATACATATCTACCTAGTTGATGTTGTGTAAATTCCAATGAGAGAGTCTTGTGTCTATGTTAGAAACTGACTTTCTCTCTACTGGTAAACATTTGTGAAATTATAAAACCAGAAGAATATACATACATATACACATATATATATACATACATACATGATGGCTGCCCCCTAGTTATTGAGTAATGCCATTGCACGATATGCCATTATTAATAATTATTAATTAAGAAGAGGGCCATCAGTCAACAATAAATGTAGACTATGTAAAACAAAGATTGAAGATGTTAGCAACATTGTTGCCAACCGTGAAAGAATGTTGTCTCGTTACTACCTCCCTATGAAACATGATGTGATAGCTAGAACCATCTGGAATGCACTAAGGAAAACAATAAACAAACGAGGAGGAATATGTTGAGATAGATGGCACTATGGAATACTGGTTGAACCTGAAAATAAAAAACTGCCACCAAATTAAAGTACAACCGGCCTGATATTGTTGTTTGGGACCACATATTGAAGATGTGCTCTGTTGTAGAGATCAGCTGCCCACTTGATGTCAACGTTGTAAGAAAAATACAGGAGAGGGAAGACATCTATGGACCATTAATGAGGAGTTTGCAGATCCAGTATCCAAGATACACCTTCAGCTTCAAACCCATCATTATTGGAGCTAAAGGTTATATACCAGCCCAGGACCAAAGTATAACTGAACTTGGATTTGTGGACAAAGAGCGCAGCTCCCTAATTCATAGACTACAAATGGCTGTGATAGCTGGGACCTTCAAAATTTGCAAAACATTCTTGCGATTCTAGGGATGACAATTTCTTTTCTTTTACAACCTTGCCACCAGGAAGGTGGCCGGTCAAAAATGTACTCGAAATTAAGAGAAAGAGAAACATACACACACACATACTTATATAAGTACATATATATATATACAGTATATATATATATATATATATATATATATATATATATATATAGTTACCTGCACACACACATGATATGATTGAGAGAGAAGAAGATAAAGAGATAAGGAAGAGAGATAGACACACTGGACAGTGGGGGTGGGGGTGAGGACAATAATAAAGCTAAGTAGTATTAATATTTCATATCTCTAAGCTTCTTTTGTAATATAGGTTAAAATGTAGTAATAGCAGATTTTATTTTATTTTTTATACATTCTTTATTCATATTTTTTATTATTTATTTAATTGTTTATTTATTTTTTGCTGGAGGAAGATTTTTGTGTATTTTTGTTTCTCTTTTTTTTTACCATGTAGCCATTGAGTAGCAGCAATCAGTAAGCCTAGTGGTTAGGGTGTTGGACTCACAACCATAAGTTTGATTCCTCCATAGGAGGAGCATGTATTCTTGAGCAAGATGCACCATTTCAAGCCACCTTTGATGATAGGATAGGAGCCTGTCTATCATTAAAACAACTAAGAAACCTTCTATGAAGAGGCCAGCTAAACCTGCATAGATATAAGTTGTAATAACAAAATTATATATAGAGATATAGATATAGATATGGCTATGGAAAGATAGGTAGATAGATCTGGATTATAACAGTTTAAACTAGTAAAACCATAATTCAGCAGAGTCTGGAATTCGCTGTCAAAATGGCAAGAGCTCAGCCTTTGGGGTCTGACTCTCTTCTATATATATATGGAGGCACATGGCTTAGTGGTTAGAGCATTGGCCTTGCAATCGAAAGGTTGTGAGTTCATTTCTCAGACCGAGTGATGTGTTGTTTCCTTGAGCAAGACACTTTATTTCACATTGCTCCAGTTTACTCTGCTGTAGAAATGAGATGATAGGGACTGGGGTCCCTATCATTCCACTGCAAAGTGGTCGTGGAGGTGCCACGGCAAAAAAAGCACCCAGCACTCACGGTAAATGAGGTTGGTGTTAGGAAGGGCATCCAGCTGTAGAAATCAAGCCAGAATCAGTTCCCGTCCCACCCTTGCAAGCAGGGAAAATTGGACGTAAAATGATGATGATGATGATGATGATGATATATATATCAGTGAGATTGTGGAGATGTTAGAGAGGAGAAAAGTAGATGTGTGCTGTGTACAAGTGAGGTTGAAAGAGTGGCTCGGTCAAGTTCATCACAGGCAAGGAACACAGGTACAAATTCTTCTGTGGAACACAGGTACAAAGGAACACAGGTACAAATGGAGTGGGTGGGACAGGAATGCTCCTTCCTGAGAGATAGGTAGACCAGGTAACTGAGGTAGTCAGAGTGGTGAGACTAACCTTGAGCAATACTACAGCTACTATATTATCTGTATATTCTCCCCAAACTGCACTTACAGATGAACAGAAGGAACACATCTATGAAGCCCCCCCCCCCCCCCCCCCCCCCCCCAAGACTACCCCAATGACAGATGACAGCAGTTTTATGATTGCAAATGGTGACTTCAATGGACACATTGGGAAACATTGTGACAGATTCATAAAGAAATGCAGAGAAACCCCAGTTGCTGGGACCCGTGGAAGAGGTCAACCCAGGAAGATTTGGGATGAGGTTGTAAAGGCTGACCTTGAAAAAGTAACCCTCACAACAGAAATGACTAAAAACCATAAGGGCTAGTGCTATGCAGTGCTGAAGAGGACCTGACCTGTAATATACAATTTGACTTGATCCCCCTCCTCTTCCACAACAGCTTACCAACAGCATTCCCTGACACCACTACAACCCTTACCACACACACCCCATGACCCCACTCCACACATGCTCCTAGCACAACTGAAGGGTTAGGAGGACGCTTCAGTTGTGTCAAGGACTTGACAGTCCCCCCCCCCCTCTGCCTGACAGTACATAAGTGAGACAACAGATCCCTGGATTGTCTGGGAGATCAGTAGCCCCACTTCAGTACTGACATGGTCTTTGTAGACCCATCCAATCCTTGCTAGCAGGAAAAGCGGATGTTAAAACAATAACGATGATGATGATGATGATGGTATACATACACCCCTGCTTGTCATAGAAGTGACTAAATGGGATTGTGTAAGGAATAGCATCCGGCTTTAAAAGATTGTCTCAAAAATCCCGACCGACCCTTACCAGCATGGAAAAGTGGACGTATAAATAATGAGGATAGAAATTATGTGTGTATATATATTATATATACAGGGTGTGGACGATATTTGTTCGCAAGATTACTGTCTAGGAAAAAATAAGACAGTAGTTTTATTTTTTTAAGATATATTTATCAAACTTGGGTCAGTTTGTCTTCATGACTTGTTCTTTCGATCTTACTCGATAAACCCGCCATTGGCTTTGATGATGGCCTCAAGGCGGCCTCGGAACCGGCTACAGGCCTTTGTCACTGTCCCCCGACTTAGACCCCTAAAAGCACTTGTGATCCTGGCCTTCAGATCGTCTTTCGTATTGCAGTTAGATCTGTTGGTATCTCATTCCACTGCACCTCACACAAAGAAGTTGAGGGGGTTGCAGTCAGGCGAGCTGGGAGGCCAGATGTCAGGTGAAGTGGGGTCAACGAAGTTCTCTGACAGCCAGGCTTGGGTCTTTCGGCTGGTATGGCAGGGCGCTGAGTCTTGCTGCCACACGTACGGCCTACCTGCAGCTACCTGGTCGATCCAGGGCTTTACTACCTCGCTCAGAACGCAGATGTAGCCATCGGTCTTCAGCTTGAGGCCCTCAGGGAAGAAGTGAGGTGGTGTGACGTCACCTTGACTGCTGCCAACACCTAAGACCAATGTTGTCGCTGGAAACTTTGTCTGCATGACTCTGGGCACTCTTTGGATGAGACAGCGAGCCCCCTGTTGTTCTGGGAGTTGATCTTATGGTCTTATTTGTCCTCCCGGCGCGGATTCCAAGAAGAACTCCGTGTCTCTTCCACAAATTTGGAGGTTCAAAATTATTCATAATCAATTATTCTGAAAACAAATAATGGAAATATAGTCACTGTTTTTTTGAAGACAAGAGTGACAACGGAAGTAAAAAAAATTTGCATAAAATTAGCAGTTGAAAATTGCGAACAAATATCGTCCGCACCCTGTATATATATATATATATATATATATATATATATATATATATATATATATATATATATATATATATACATGGTGAGAGACGTGAGACTACACACGGTGTTTGGCAATGAAATAGAGACAATATAAGGTTTGAGAGAACTGTTCAGTTTAAGCTATCCTGTGACAACCTTTCCAATGCTGCTTCCACAATAAAACTGCTATCATCATGGCAAAAATCCTCAAGATACAACCTTATAGGAGGCCAAATTTTACATAGGTGTGAGCTGTAACAACATGATTGGACCAGATCATTAAAACATCTGAGAAACCTCCTATATGATACAACTTTGTAAGAGGTCAATTTAACTTATATAGGTGTGAGCTGTAACAACATGATAGGACCAGGTCATTAAAACATCTGAGAAACCTCCTATATGATACAACTTTGTAAGAGGTCAATTTAACTTATATAGGTGTTAGCTGTAAATTTCAGTCTGTGAGTTAGAGAAAAGTTTAAATCAGAAATGGAATTGTGAAAATGAGAATAGTTTTGTTTTTTATTTGTTTATTTTGAAGAGGCCTAAAATTATATAAATCCACATGTGTGTTAATCCTTGTAAATCTTATTGAGTACCTATAGGTCAATCAATGACGGTCTCGTTTTTAATTTGACAGGTATTAATAGCTACTATCAGACTTATCTTATTTCAATAGTTATTAAAATACTCTACTAATAAAGTGTAATTAGAGTGATTTAGATTTTTAAAGAAATAAGCAAAAAACCCCAAACAGCTATATTGATCTTTCTACTTTTCTTTCTTGTGTGTTTATATGTATGTTTGTGTTGGTGTTGCTGTGTATGTGTGTGTTGTTTGTCTTCACATATGTCTATGTGGGTGTAAGTGCATATGTCTGTGTTGTATGTGTGTGTATACATGATGTGTTTGTGAGTGTGTATTTGTTTTTTAGACTTTCAGAGAAATATAAATAAAAAAGTCAGAGCATTGGAGAAAATACATTGAGGGATGTATCCAATGTCTTTGTGTTTTAGGTTCAAATCCCACTGAGGTCAACTTTGTTTTTCATCCTTTCTGAGTCTATATGATTATGTACTGGTCATGAACTGGGTCAATTTAATTGACTTCTCCATTCTCTCCAAATTTCTGGCCTAGTGCTTATGTTAGAAATAATTGCTTCTACTTTAGGCACAAGGCCAGCAATTACCCACTGCATTACTGGTACTTTATTTTATCGACCCCGTAAGGATGAAAGGCAAAGTTAACCTCAGCGGGATTTGAACTCAGATCGTAAAGGGACGTAACTATGCTGGAAAGCATGGCGTCCGACCCTCTACCGATACTGCCAATCCACCGCTTATGTTAGAAATAATATAATGGTATGAGCTTCTGTTATTTTCAATGGTGAATAGTTTTTCAGTCAATGGAAAGCATGCTCCTCATAAAATTAACATATAACTGAGCATTCCACTAACACGTGTACCTTTCACATAATTCTCAGGAAGATTCAGTGTTACACAGTATGTAACAAGCCAGGATTTTTTTTAAATGACAGACAGTCCATCAAACAGGGTTCCACACAGTTTTTGTCTACCCAATTTCACTCACAAGGCTATGGTAAATGATACTTGCCCTAGATGTGATGCTGTAGGTTCAAGCCCGATGCCAAATGATTGTGAAGTAAAGTTCTTAACCATTTGACAAGGCTCCATCATCATCATCATTTCATTTTACGTCCACTTTTCCCTGCTTGCAAGGGTGGGACGGGAACTGATTCTGGCTTTATTTCTACAGCTGGATGCCCTTCCTAACACCAACCTCATTTACAGTGAGTGCTGGGTGCTTTTTTGTCGTGGCACCTCCACGACCACTTTGCAGTGGAATGAGAGGGACCACAGTCCCTATCATCTCATTTCTACAGCTGAGTAAACTGGAGCAATGTGAAATAAAGTGTCTTGCTCAAGGAAACAACACATCACCCGGTCTATTAATATTACATGAAGGCAGTAGATTGGCAGAATCATTAGAGCACAGAATAAAATACCATTGTGGCATTTGTTTTAGTTGTTGACATTCTGAGTTCAAATCATACCAAGGTCAACTTTACTTTTCATCTTTCTGGGGTCAATAAAATGAAGTACCAGGGAAGTACTGGGGTTGATATTGCTGTTGCTTAACCCCAGATCAACTCTGATTAAAGACCTTCAAGACATGGCCATGTAAAGACATGTAATCTAGTATTTAGGGAGTTCATCTCACAATCATAAAGTTTCCTGAATCTGGCAGTATGTTGTGTTCTTGAGCAAGATGCTTCATTTCACATTGCTTTTCATATGACTGGGGCCCATTTCATTAAAACACCTAAGAAACATCCTATGAGACACAACCTCATAGAAGTCCAGTTAAACCTACATTTGTGTGAGCTATAAAAACAACATATGTGTGTCTGTGTATGCTTGCATGTGTGTGTGTGTATTTCATCCTCTTGTCTTTATGTAATTGGGAGGCTGCTATTTTCTAGCAGTTTCAGCAACTGTGTATAGGCTCATTCATTGGTTCACATTTTGAGTTTGTTAACGCTTAACATCTTTTCAAGATTCAGCTGAAAATTTCTAAAACCAGGTTTGGTTATAATATTTTTCCTAGTGGACAGATTGTTGTGAAAATTTGCAGTATTAGAGTAAAAACTCTAATATTAAATGTGACAAAGTCATAGTACTGTTTTGTTCTTTTTAACAATGTTTTGCTAACGTTGTTCTATGTGGTTTGTTAATTCAAATGTTTATAGTGTCTTTGATAGTGGACAGGTTGTTGTGAACATTTGCAGTATTAGTGTAATAACTTTATTATCTGTTGGTATTCCTGTTTTTACTGGCTGGGAATCCCATTTTAAAAATACATGGTATTTTTTGTTAAAGAAGATTCAGTATGTATTTTTAGCAGATTGATTTAGCAACCTATTGATCTTGTGATCTTTTGGTGGCAGACAATAAAATAAGAATTAAGAATTAATGTGGTTTAAATGTGTGACAGGTGTCACAGATCATACAGGTAAAGAATGCAGACCTTATGACCATGTAAAGGAGAGAAAGATAGCTAGAGCGAGAGAGAGAGACACAGACCTTATGACGTTGTAAAGGAGAAAAAGATAGCTAGAGAGAGAGAGAGAGAGACCTTATGACCATATAAAGGAGAGAAAGATGGATGGATATATAGCTAGAGAGAGAGAGAGAGAGTAAAGATATATATAAAGATATATATAAAGATATATATAAAGAGAGAGAGTAAAGATATATATAAAGAGAGAGAGGGAGAGTAAACTGTTAATTGATTTAATATTTTAATAGCTGTTTATCATTTATTATTCTTCCATCCAATCAGTGTGTTGTGTCATTGTGGGGAGGTCACATGACCATTGTTATTTTAATTAAGCAACAAAACATTTAAGACTCCTCTTCTGCATCCTCTCTCCTCTCTCTTCTTGCTGAAGGTTGTTTGTAGAATTTCTAAGATGAGTTTTGATAACTTTCCTTGCTGATCAATAATAGTATTTCCTTTTATGATTGATTGAAAACCTGATGCTCTACTTAAGGTTGTTTCTTTGGTGTAAATTTTCATTTCATATATCTGTTGTACACATCTTTCTGCGACAGGCATTTATACTAGATTGCTGTTGATGTTGTTCTTGTTCTTTAGACCTACTTCTACCACCATGTACTATCACACATGGTGAAAGACATAGAGCATGACTACCAAGTCATACTCAATTGTGGACGGAGACCATAGTTTAGTTTAACTCTTAACGTCTTGTAATGATTTTGCAGAAGATATATAAAAATGGGATTTGTTAATTCAAATATTTATAGTATCTTTATTAGTAGACAGATTATTGTGAACATTTACTGTATTAGGATAAAGACTTCAATATTTAATGAGATGTAGTCATAATGCTGTTGTACTCTTCTAGTGGGGTTTTATGTGGTTTGTTAATTCAAATATTTATAGTATCTTTATTAGTAGACAGATTATTGTGAACATTTACTGTATTAGGATAAAGACTTTAATATTTAATGAGGTGTAGTCATAATGCTGTTGTACTCTTCTAGTGGGGTTTTATGTGGTTTGTTAATTCAAATATTTATAGTATCTTTATTAGTAGACAGATTAGTGTGAACATTTACTGTATTAGGATAAAGACTTTAATATTTAATGAGATGTAGTCATAATGCTGTTGTACTCTTCTAGTGGGGTTTTATGTGGTTTGTTAATTCAAATATTTATACTATCTTTATTAGTAGACAGATTATTGTGAACATTTACTGTATTAGGATAAAGACTTTAATATTTAATGAGGTGTAGTCATAATGCTGTTGTACTCTTCTAGTGGGGTTTTATGTGGTTTGTTAATTCAAATATTTATAGTATCTTTATTAGTAGACAGATTATTGTGAACATTTACTGTATTAGGATAAAGACTTTAATATTTAATGAGATGTAGTCATAATGCTGTTGTACTCTTCTAGTGGGGTTTTATGTGGTTTGTTAATTCAAATATTTATAGTATCTTTATTAGTAGACAGATTATTGTGAACATTTACTGTATTAGGATAAAGACTTCAATATTTAATGAGATGTAGTCATAATGCTGTTGTACTCTTCTAGTGGGGTTTTATGTGGTTTGTTAATTCAAATATTTATAGTATCTTTATTAGTAGACAGATTATTGTGAACATTTACTGTATTAGGATAAAGACTTTAATATTTAATGAGGTGTAGTCATAATGCTGTTGTACTCTTCTAGTGGGGTTTTATGTGGTTTGTTAATTCAAATATTTATAGTATCTTTATTAGTAGACAGATTATTGTGAACATTTACTGTATTAGGATAAAGACTTTAATATTTAATGAGATGTAGTCATAATGCTGTTGTACTCTTCTAGTGGGGTTTTATGTGGTTTGTTAATTCAAATATTTATACTATCTTTATTAGTAGACAGATTATTGTGAACATTTACTGTATTAGGATAAAGACTTTAATATTTAATGAGGTGTAGTCATAATGCTGTTGTACTCTTCTAGTGGGGTTTTATGTGGTTTGTTAATTCAAATATTTATAGTATCTTTATTAGTAGACAGATTATTGTGAACATTTACTGTATTAGGATAAAGACTTTAATATTTAATGAGATGTAGTCATAATGCTGTTGTACTCTTCTAGTGGGGTTTTATGTGGTTTGTTAATTCAAATATTTATAGTATCTTTATTAGTAGACAGATTATTGTGAACATTTACTGTAT